>SJXQ01003933.1:0-24619 GCA_006408695.1 Aepyceros melampus | reverse complement strand
AGGGGATGTCGAACCTTCGGCTCCAATCAGGGAAGGGGGCCCCGCCCAAGGAACTCAAGGAAGAACTAGGGGAATCCTCAGTATGACAGACAAGGACAGCCCGGAAGCCCCCCACCTCCACAGTCCAAGCGTTTCCTTTTCAGGCAGGGCCAGCCCGCCCTGACGGAGAATGAATGTATCAATACTGGCCCTTTTCCTCTAGCAACCTCTATAACTGAAAAACTCAGACCCCCTCATTCTTGGGGAAACCTCAGGGCCTCATTGATCTTTTAGAATCTATTCTTTTCACCCATAATCCAACTTGGGATGACTGTTAGCAGCTGTCACAGGAGCTTTTTACCATGGAGGAATGCGAACGGATCTTGTCAGAAGCATGGAAAAATGTTCCTGGGGTAGATGGGAGACCTACCACACAGCCTAACTTGATTGATGAAGGATTACCACTGACCCGCGAAGTCCCTGATGGGACTTTGAGCACACTGAAGGTAGGGAGCGTCTCCGAGTGCACCGCCAGACTCTGATGGCCAGTCTCTGAGCAGCAGCCAGGAGACCAACAAATTTGGCTAAAGTAAATCTGGTGAGACAAGAGCCAAATGAGAGCCTGGCAGCCTTCCTTGAGAGATTAATGAATGCCTTTAGACAGTATACCCCCATGGACCCACAGGCCAATGAGTCCCGCACGGCAGTTATGCTAGCATTTGTGAATTAGGCAGCCCCAGACATCAGGAGGAACCTGCAGAAAATAGAGAGGTTAGAGGAACCATCAATAACCTCACATATGCAGATGATACCACTCTTAGGGCAGAAAGTGAAGAGGAGCTAAAAAGCCTCTTGTTGAAAGTGAAAGAGGAGAGTGAAAAAGTTGGCTTAAAGCTCAACATTCAGAAAACGAAGATTACAACATCTGGTCCCATCACTTCATGGGAAATAGATGGGGAAACAGTAGAAAAAGTGTCAGAGTTTATTTTCTTTGGCTCCAAAATCACTGCAGATGGTGACTGTGGCCATGAAATTAAAAGATGCTTACTCCTTGGAAGGAAAGTTATGACCAACCTAGATAGTATATTCAAAAGCAGAGACATTGCTTTGACGACTAAGGTCTGTCTAGTCAAGGCTATGGTTTTTCTGTGGTCATATATGGATGTGAGAATTGGACTGTGAAGAAGGCTGAGTGCCGAAGAATTGATGTTTTTGAAGTGTGGTGTTGGAGAAGACTCTTGAGTGTCCTTTGGACTGCAAGGAGATCCAACCAGTCCATTCTGAAGGAGATCAAACCTGGGATTTATTTGAAAGGAATGATGCTGAAACTGAAGGTCTAGTACTTTGGCCACCTCATGCAAAGAGTTGACTCATTGGAAAAGACCCTGATGCTGAGAGGGATTGGGGGCAGGAGGAGAAGGGGACATCTGTGGCTGATGGTATCACAGACTCAGTGGACGTGAGTTTGAGTGAACTCCAGGAGTTGGTGATAGACAGGGCGTCCTGGTGTGCTGCAGTTCATGGGGTCACAGAGAGTTGGACATGACTGCGCCACTGAGCTGAACTGAACTGAGGGGAAAAGTCCATGCAAGACCTGGTGAGGGCAGCAGAGAGGGTTTTTAACAAGAGGGACACTCCAGAGGAAAGGGAAAAAAGTGTTAGACGGGAAGAAAGAGAGTTCAGGGCTGAGGAAAACCACAGGAATCAAGAAAAAATTAGCTCGGATATTCTTCGCAGGGGTGGAACAGGGAGTTAGTTCTCAGAGAACAAGGGAAGTCAGGTTGAAAGATGAAGGAAAGCCAGCCAGGCAGGGACTTAAGAAAGACCAATGTGCATATTGCAAGGAAATTGGACACTGAAAGAGCAAATGCCCCAAAATAAACCTAGGGGAATTACCCACCAGGAAAGAAGCACCCCGTCTCGGGGCTCACGTTTTATATGCAGGAGAAGATAGCAATTAGGGGGGTCAGGGCCTGGCACCCTTCCCTGAGTCCTGGATAACTATACACGTAGGGGGTAAACCGGTTGCCTTTATGGTAGATATGGGAGCTCAGTACTCAGTGTTTAAGCGGAAGGACAAACTGATGTCCAAAAAGACCAGCTGGGTGCAAGAGGCCACAGGCACTAAACGATATGGATGGACTACTAAACCTCAAGTGGACCTGGGGGCTCAACGAGTGTCCCACTCATTTCTCATAATACTACAATTCCCGGCTCCCTTGCTGGGAAGGGATTTATTATCTAAGATCAATGCTCAAATTCACTTTGACCATGGAGGGATACCAGTTATGGATTTGACCGGACATCCCATGAAGTTTTGTCCCTGATGCTAAGGGACGAATATAGACTGTACCAACCAAGGCCTCCCGTGGCTATTGACCCTAATGTGCAACCTTGAGTCCAAAAATACCCTCTCACTTGGGCAGAAACAGTGGGGGTAAGGCTAGCCAGAGACCCCCATCATTGTTGAACTGAAACAGATGCCACCCCTATAAGGGTGAAACAGTATCCTTTGAGTCTGGAAGCCCGGCGAGGAATTGCACCACATATACAGCAGCTCATGGAGAAAGGAATTCTCAGAAGGCATTGATCTCCATGGAACACTCCCCTGTTACCCGTGGAAAAGCCCGGGGGTATGGGCTGGTTTCAGACTGGTTCAGGACCTTTGTGAAGTCAACAAACGGGTGAGTGATATTCATCCAACCATCCCTAACCCGTCCCACCCTCCTGAGTGGCCTGCCACTAGATAATGTCTGGTGTACTGTCCTGGACTTGAAGGATGCATTTTTGAGTTTGCCACTGGCCCCTCCAAGCCAGAGGTCTTCACTTTCGAGTGGGCTGAAGAGGGCAGCCAGACTTCAGGACAGCTAACTTGGACTCGACTCCCACAGGGCTTCAAAAACTCACCAATGCTATATAATGTGGCCTTAGGTGAAGATCTCTGTGAGTACTGGGATAACCACCCCAACATTGTTTTGTTGTAATATGTGAATGATCTTATGCTAGCTGCAGCTAGCAGGGAGGCATGCCTAGAAGCGACAGGCAACCTCCTCCAAACTTTGGGGACATTGGGATACCGGGCTAGTGCAAAGAAAGCCCAAATTGCCAAACACGAGGTCACTTACTTGGGATATAAGATAAAGCAAGGGTGGAGATGGCTTACACAGGCCATGAAAGAGACTATTTTGCAGATTCCTGAGCCAGCAACTCCTAGTCAAATGAGAGAATTTCTAGGGACTGTTGGGTATTACAGGCTATGGATCCTGGGGTTTGCAGAAAAGGCCCAGCCATTATATGAAGGAAGTAGGGAAAGTAAAAACTGGATGTGGCCTGAGCCAATGAGACAGGCCTCTCAAGAACTCCGGCAGGCTCTGCTGGAAGCCCCAGCCCTTTCTCTCCCTAACCTATCTAAGCCCTTCCAACTGTTTGCAGATGAAAAACAGGGAATAGGAAAGGGAGTCTTAATGTAGCAATGGGGTCCTGGAGGTGACCTGTAGCCTGCCTCTCCAAAAGACTGGACCCAGTGGCCACAGGATGGCCACCCTGCTTCTGAATCATCGCCGCTACTGCCTTCCTGGTCCATGATGCCGACAAGCTAACTTATGGAGAGCGGCTCCTGGTCTACACTCCCCATGCCATTGAAGGGATTCTCAAGCAGCCACCGGGTAACTGGATCTCTATTGCCCGCTTGATCCATTACCAGGCTTTGCTGCTGGACGCCCCTTGGATATACTTTCAGACTCCCTGCTTCCTGAACCCGGCCACTCTCCTGCCCGACCCAGACAAGGACGGCCCCTCCATGATTGTGGTGTGATATTGGCTGATGTAGCAGCCATATGGAAAGACCTAAAAGCTGTGCCCTTAAATGACAGTGAACTGGTGTGGTTCACAGATGGAAGCAGTTTTGTGAAAGATGGACAGAGGAGGGCAGCAGCAGCAATCGTTGATGACTCTGGGAGGATCTTCTGGGCTGAGCCTCTACCCCCTGGAACATCCGCCCAAATAGCGGAATTAATAGCCTTAATACAGGCTCTAGAAAGGGCAGAAGGGAAGAGGATCACCATTTATACAGACAGATGGTATGCATTTGGCACCATACACATCCAGGGCCCAACATATAAAGAGCAGGGTTTCTTGACAGCGGAGGGAAAGGAAGTTAAGAACCTACTTCAGATCCATAGACTCTTGGCTGCAGTCCAGTGGCCCCTGGCTGTATCCATAGTACATGTCCCAGGACACCAAAGGAGAGAAGATACCAAAACCAAAGGCAACCGTGCTGCTGATATGGCAGCTCACAAGGCAGCTATTGGAGAATGCAAAGCCCCTATACTGACTGTGGGGTTACCACCCCCAGGAATGGGAACCTTGTCCCCGACCCCCAAGTATTCCTCTTCCGATCTAATTTTGATTCAAGAAAAGGCCAGCTGGCCAAAGGACACAGACGGATGGTATTGGGACCAAAATTGTTACTTGTTACTCCCGGCTAACTTGGGTCAACATCTTGCACGGACCTACGTCTGACCACCCATTTGGGAGGAAAAAAAGACTATAGCACTCCTACAGACAGCATGTTTGTGGTTTCCCCGACAAAAGGCGACTATACAAGACAAAATCCAGGCCTGCAAGGTGTGCCAGATGATGAAGCAGGGGAAAGGACAGCATACGGGGATAAGGTACCGAGGAGAGAGGCCAAGGCAACATTGGGAGATAGATTTTACAGAGATAAGACCAGGAAAGTATGGGTACCGTTACCTGTTAGTCGTGGTTGATACTTTCTCTGGGTGGGTAGAAGCATACCACACTAAGAGGGAAACAGCAACAACGGTAGCTAAAAAGCTCCTAGAAGAGATAGTGCCTAAATTTGGGCTGCCAGTACCTATTAGCTCTGATAATGGACCTGCCTTTGTGAGCCAAATTTTTCAGGGACTGGCCTTAGTTCTGGGGAACAAATGGAAGCTACACTATGAATACAATCTCCAGAGCTCAGGGCAGAAAGAATGAAATTGGACCCTAAGAGAAACATTAGCAAAGCTGACAATAGAGACTGGCAGGGACTGAGTGACTCTCCTTCTCTTTGGTCTCTTCCGTGCATGTAATACCCACTATGAGTTAAAACTGACCCCCTTTGAAATTGTTTATGGGGGTCCCCCTCCAGTATGTCCTATCCTTGAGGGAAAAATCCAGCCACCTCCTACCTTGCAGCAGTTCCAAGATGCTTTAATGGCTTTAAGCAAGGTGCACACGCATATCTGGACTCTGATCCGAGAAATCCTTGAGGGCCAGAACAAAAGGATAATCCTGTCACATGACATTGAGCCTGGGGATTGGGTTTGGGTTAAAGGACATCAATCCAAGTCATTAGAACCTAGATGGAAGGGCTCTTATGTTGTTCTTCTCACTACCCCTACTGCTCTAAAGGTCGACGGCATTGGACCTTGGGTACACTGCCACCATGTGCGCCGTGCCACTCCAGAGGGACAAGAAAAGGCAAAAATAGAATGGAGAGAGGCACCACATCCTTCCATCCTCTAAAAATGAAGCTCATTCTTCGACAAGATCCAGACAAGCCACCCTGACCTTCTTATTGGTGATCATCCTCCTTGACCCTGGAGCCACCAAGGGGAATCCACACCAGCCAGCCAAAATCACCTGAAAATTTCAAAAGAAACTGACACCAGAGGTGCTCAACTCAACTGCAGGAGTACATCCTCCGAACACCTGGTGGCCAAATCTGTATTTTGACCTGAAACCAGTGGTGGGTGTACCTTGGGCAAGGGGTTAACTCCGGATGCAAGGGTTCTGGGCATGCCCGGGTCAACAGAGGAGTAACTGGAAAACTTGTGGGGGTATACAAGACTATTTTTGTAAACCGTGGGGTTGCATCACCTCTAATGATGGGCCTCAGCGTTGGGAGGTAGGTAATCGAGACCTCCTCAACTTTTCATTCACGAAGCCAACACCCAGAAAGCTTGGAGACTCAGGATATGAATGTGAAAAAAATTGTAACTATGCACAAATTAGGATAAGGGTCAATCGGACGGCTGCAGAAAAAGAGAGATCTTGGGTTTCCAGCCTGTCCTGGGGAACACAAACAAAAGCAGCTGGGACTCCTCGTTACTATGGAGGAATCATAATCATCAGCCAGATCATAGTGCCAATACAGGTACACAGTATAGGTCTCAACCCGGTTGAAAAGGTTGGTGTGACACCGAGTCTTGCTACACTAGATTCTACATCCTCCACTGCTCCCAGTCCACAGGGCCCCATCCCCAACCTTGGGGAATCAGATCGATTATGGAAGTTGGTTAAGGCAGCATATACAACCCTAAACCAAACCAACCCAGAAGCGACTACATTCTGTTGGCTCTATTATAACCTGTATCCTCCCTATTATGAAGCAATAGGCTTCAACACTTCTTACAACCTGACCACCAACATGGATCCACCTCAATGCCTCTGGGGAGACTGAAAGGTAGGCCTCACAATGAGAGAAGTTTGGGGAAAGGGACTTCGTATAGGCAGGGATCCACCTGAAAAATTCCCCCGTGCGCCGGAACAGCCGAGCTCACAGAGTCAGATAAAACAAAATGGGTCATGCCTGAGACAGGAGGGTGGTGGATCTGGTTTCGTACCGGTCTGACTCCATGTCTACATGCCTCGGTTTTTAATCCAAATGGGGAATTTTACATACTGGTGGCTGTCATTCCCAAAATCTCATTCCACAGTGAAGAAATTATGTATGACTATTGGGCTGGGAAAGTTGCCAGGAAACAGAGTTAAAAGAGCCCATAACAGCCACCACTCTAGCAACCTTGTTCAGCCTTAGAGTTGGCGAGGCAAGGACTGGAATAGCAGTCTTGTCTCTCCAAGGCCAATGATTTACTTCACTATGGGAAGCTATAGATGAAGACATCACTCCCCTAGAAGAGTCAGTCACCTAGAAAAGTCACTGACTCCCTGTCTGAAGTAGTCTTGCAAAACCAAAGAGGGCTAGATTTGATTTTCCTGCAGCAAGGGGAGCTCTACACAGCTCTGGGAAAAGAATGTTGCTTTTATGCAGACCATACCGGTGTAGTAAGAGAATCTATTGCCAAGGTGAGGGAGGGACTAGCCCAACGGAAAAAAGNTTAATTTAATTAAATTTGAATTGAATACAGATTCAATTCAATCCTTATCAAAATTACAATGATAGTTTACACAGAAATAGACAATCTTAAAATGTGTATTAATAGGAAATTCTATGAAGAGCCAAAGTCCTCATCATCATCATAAAGAAGAACAAAGCTGGAAGCATCACACTCCCTGATTTCAACCTATATTACAAAGTTATATTAACTAACAGAGTATAATATTGGCAGAAATACAGACACAGAGATCAGTGGAGCAGAAGAGATGGTCCAAAAATAAACCCATACATACATGGTCAATTAATTTTTGACAAAAAACTAAGACTATACAATGGGGAAATGACAGTTTCTTCAATAAATTGTGCTGTGAAACTGTACATGGAAAAGAATGAAACTGGACCACTGCCTTACACTGCACATAAAATCTGACTTAAAATGGATTAAAGTTTTAAATGTAAGATCTGAAAGCATGAAATTCCTACAGAAAACATAATTGATAATCTCCTTGACACTTGTCTTGAGGATGACTTTTTTAGATGACATCAAATGCAAAGGCAAGAAAAGCAGAAGTCAACAAATGGACTAAATCAAACTAAAAAGCTTCTGCACAGAAAAGGAAATCAACAAAATAAAGGACCATTGTCAATGAACGAAGCTGGAGGCATCACACTCCCTGATTTCAACCTATATTACAAAGTTATATTAACTAACAGAGTACAATATTGGCATAAATACAGACACAGAGATCAGTGGAGCAGAAGAGATGGTCCAAAAATAAACCCATACATACATGGTCAATTAATTTATGACAAAAAACTAAGACTATACAACGGGGAAATTACAGTTTCTTCAATAAATCGTGCTGAGAAACTGTACACAGAAAAGAATGAAACTGGACAACTGCCTTACACTGCACATAAAATCTGACTTAAAATGGATTAAAGATTTAAATGTAAGATCTGAAAGCATGAAATTCCTACAGAAAACATAATTGATAATCTCCTTGATACCTGTCTTGAGGATGACTTTTTTAGATGACATCAAATGCAAAGGCAAGAAAAGCAAAAGTCAACAAATGGACTAAATCAAACTAAAAAGCTTCTGCACAGAAAGGAAATCAACAAAATAAAGGACCATTGTCAACAAAATGAAGAGGCAATTTACTGAATAGTAGAAAATATTTGCAAATCATAATTAGACTTAATATGCAAAATATATTAAAAACTCATGCAACTCTATATCCAAAAAACACTTCCACTAAAATATAGGCAGAGCCTCTTAACAGAAATTCTCCTCCAAAAGACACAGAAAAACAATTACATGAAATAATGCTCAGTATCACTAATCATCACAGAAATGGAAAGCAAAACCACATTGATATATAACACCTCACAGTTAGCCACAACAGCTTTCACAAAACAACAAAAAACAGGAAATGATAAGTATTGGTGAGAATGTGGAGAAAAGGAAACTATTATCCACTGCAGGTGAGAAAGCAAACTGGTGCAGTCACTATGTAAAAGAAGATGGAGTTTCCTCAAGAAACGCAAAATACTGTATGATTCAGCAATTCCACTTTGCAGTATTTATCCAAAGAAACTAACAGCACTAACTGAAAAGGTATATGCCCCTCTATGTTCACTGCAGCGTTATTTACAACGGCCAGTTTACATAAAGATGTAAGTGAGTGCATAAAGAAAACGTGACACACACATGCATGCACGCGTATCCACAGCAATATCATCCATGGAAGCCGTCCACTGGGAAATCAAAGGCAGCCCTGCCACTGACGACACCACGCATGAGCCCGAGGGCACTGTGTAAGTGAAGTCAGATAGAAACAGACAAATATTATACAACCTCACTTATATGTGGATCTGAAAACAAGACAAAATAGAACCCAAGCTCACAGACACAGAGACCATACTGGTGATTGCCAGGCCTGAGGGCGGGACGTGGGCAGAATGGCTGTAGGGAGTCAACAGGCACAACCTTTCCGTTTTAAAATAAACAAACAATAGGGATGATGTACAGCATGGCAACGACAATTAACACTATATTGTATATTTGAAAGTCTTAAGAGTATAAACCTCAGGCATATTCTTCAATGTCTTTTTATTTTCTCCTTCAAAAGTCTATCTGCTTACATTTTTTTCTCACTCAAATTAATGTATTAATAACCAGTGATCAGTATGCATTATATACTTAAAATAATACATAGTATTCTACATATTTCAACATGATAATTAAGGAATATAAGAAATATTTATTTGTGGATTCTTCAAAGAAGAGTTATCATATAGACTGATAGCAGCTGTTATATATTCCAGTGTTGTGCTTTCCAGGAATCATTCATAATTAACCAAAAACTAAAGCACAACTACTCAGGGAAAACATAAGTGGAAGAAAATAAAAGCTATAAGTAATATGTTTTAGCTTTAGATTCACAGAAAATCATTGTTATCATTATGTAATATCCTCTTTTGAACAGGAATAAGATATATTTCCATACATACCTCCCAGGATTCTAAAATACACAGTTTCATAGAGTGTAAAAGCTTATTAATCGCCTGCAAAAAGATCTTAGAAATCAAGTATACACTTTAAACAGTTACTGTGTAGTCTAAAATTAGCAAAAAATAGCTGACTGCTGCATATCCTCAGTTGCATAAACAAACACTATTTAAAAAATACTACATAGGCATTTTTATCTAATATACCTTCCTGTTGCTAAAATATATTATTAAAGGCTTGCTCTTGTTGCTGTTTAGTTGCTCAGTCGTGTTCAACTCTTTGCAACCCCATGGAGTACCGCTTGCCAGGCTCCTCTGACCATAGGATTCTCCAGAGAAGAATACTGGAGTGGACTGCCATTCCCTTCTCCAAGGTTTGCTCCTTAGGGTGGCTTACTTTAAATGTCCTTCCATAGAATACTTTTAAATTGCCTCATCATCTATGGAGGCTGTAAAGCTTATCATAAACAATACATCAAAATATACTTTATAGAGTTCATTATGCTAGAATGCATTCTGAGTATTCTCTGTAGATTAACTAATCCAATCGTCTTAGCAACCTTATGAAGTAGGTATGATTCAGTTCAGTTCAGTTCAGTCGCTCAGTCGTGTCCGACTCTTTGAGACCCCATGAATCGCAGCATGGGTGAAGTACTTTTCCAAGGTCACATAGTAAACAAATGGTGAAGATAGCATTCAACCCAGACCATCTGACATCTGATTAAAGAGACTCTTTCCTTAACTACAGGCCAACCTACCAAATACACGTGTATGCTTAAACAAATTTGTTTTCTAATACTGGAGATGCATCTATAAACAATGGAATAATGTCTCTGACATCTACTTACACAGCTTTGATCAACTGTTAGAAGAAAATTAGAGTACAACTGAGCTTTAATTAAATACTCTTGAATATCCAATCATGCAATCAACTTCAATATAAGCAGTTCTGATTTTAAGTAAATAGATTTTCCCCCTCTCTTCCTGCTCACAGCAAGAGATCTAATCAAGAAGATATATTCAAATGCATTAATTTGGAGACAGATCATGGATTGTGATATAAAAGGAAACCATTAGTAACATACAGTAAACAAAGTCAAATAAGGATATATAATGATGCTTAAGTACTAGAAAAATATATTTCATTTCTGAACATTTCTTTCCTTATTTTGTGATCTATTTATGTATTGACTTTTGTTTTTAAAAATTCAGGGTATCTATGATTTTTATTTTCTCTTTAATAGCAGTAATCCTCCATTAATGGGGCCAAATAATAAAAAGGCCCCCAAAATCTGAGTTTTAACTACTTTTTACATTATAAAAATAATAGCCTTGGCACTCAGTATAAGCTTTAGATTAACACATTATTGTCTGTGTTTACACATTATTGTCTGGGGGATTTTTGTAGAAACTAATTCCTGTGGCGTTAATATGTCTCCAGTCAATAGTGATGTTAAAGCTTGTGAAATGGTATTGACTAACCTGCCTTTACCTTTTATTCTGTGGCATGAGGCAAGTGCCTTCTTTATCTCTCATCAAACTCATAAATAGCTGTACTTCTATGGTCATACTCTCCAAGATGCCTTCTCTGGCAGCTGCTGGCCTAGAGATCAAGGTCCAACCCTGGGGAACTGGGACACATTGCTCCTATTCCCTTCTTTCCAGACATTCACTGTTTTGAACTCAGAACAAGGCTGCCAGAGCCAGCAGGTGGCCTGCAGGAGAGATTTGGAGATCTACTCAAGAGTTAACCACAGAGATTGCTTCTTGGCACAAAAAAAAAAAAAAACGCAAAATGCTAGAACATCTGTCAGGTACACCTCCACACTCATGAAAACCCTCTGTCACATCTCTTCTCACCTGGGAATATTCAGTGGACATTAATAAGATTCCACATCTGATGGCGGGCAACATCCACAAGCTGGACTGGCGTAGCAAGCACTGACTTAGCTCACTCTAACCTATACTGCAGTCCACGGGGTCGCAAAGAGTGGGACATGACTGAGTGACTGAACTGCACTGAACTGAACCTACACATGTCGATGCAAGCCCAACAACAGGGGTCTTCTGCTTGGCTGATCTTACATTTCTATTGCCACCAACTGCAAGTGCATATGCTATGCATTAAACTCTAAAGCTGAGAGCTTAATGACCATTTTTTTTTAAAATAAGGTGTAAATATAAAAATTAGTCAAAGGGCTTCCCTGGTGGCTCAAATGGTATCCTATACTGCAGTCCACGGGGTCGCAAAGAGTGGGACATGACTGAGCGACTGAACTGCACTGAACTGAACCTACACATGTCGATGCAAGCCCAACAACAGGGGTCTTCTGCTTGGCTGATCTTACATTTCTATTGCCACCAACTGCAAGTGCATATGCTATGCATTAAACTCTAAAGCTGAGAGCTTAATGACCATTTTTTTTTAAAATAAGGTGTAAATATAAAAATTAGTCAAAGGGCTTCCCTGGTGGCTCAAATGGTATAGAATCTGCCAGCAAAGTAGGAGAGAGACCTAGCTTCAATCCCTGGGTCAGGAAGATCCTCTGGAGAAGGGAATGGAAACACACTCCAGTATTCCTGCCTGGAGAATTCTATGGACAGAGGCGCCTGGGGGGCTACAGTCCAAGGGGTTGCAAGAGTCTGACACGACTGAGAAACTAACACACACGTGCTAAGGGGAAATCCTTTCTTCCTTCCTCCCTCCCTCTCCCTCCCTCCCTCCCTTTCTGTTTTTTTCAGCAGACTATAAAGGCAGCAAATCTCATGGTGTCATACAACCACAACTGCCAGAGTTAGCAAATTCATATAGGAAATCCAGGTACTTTGAACTTCAGGTAAACAAGAAATAGTTTTTTACTATAAGCATGTCCCAAATATTGTATTTCAACTGGTAACTCTACATGCAACATGATTATCTAAATTTGATAAAAGATATTTAAGTCGCGCTTATTAGTAGGTCAGCCTGATTTAATGGAAAGACTGGGAGACAGTACCTCAAAAGATGGCATTCTCAGCCTAATCCCACCTCCACCCATACAATGACCCTCAGAATACTCCCCACCCTCTGTGAACTCCAGCATCCTTACTCAAAAAACAGACAGAATGATGCTTTTCCTGTCAGTCTTACAGGGAGGAGGATCAGCCAAATGAATAGAAGTGAAAGAATTCCAAAAACTGAATTTAAGGCAACCTTAAACTATGAGTCATTATTAATCAGTATGCTTTCAATAACAAAAGTTGACATGTTATCTTTTCAAATAGAAACAAATCACAACTTAGCTGTTTGAAAATAAAACTATCCCATTAATTGCTCAAACTATTTCTGTATGTTTTTACCCAAACCANTCCAGGGCAACAGATAGTAGCAGAATGAGCTCAGGCACTTGGAGACATATGTTCATTCCACGTAGAAGATGTTCACTACATTGTTTTGAAACTTTCTGAAGCTACAAAACGTCTACAGCTAGTTTCAATATCTTAATGTTCACAGCCTTGGAGGAGACTTAGGTCCCAAATAATGAAATGGTCAAAAAAGCAGTGGTTACATTTTGCAAGTGAAACCCATGAAGATAAGCTGTCTCATGGAGTGGTGATATTTAAGTAAGCTGGTTCTTCAGAGCCTTTGGGGCTCTTCTACATCACCACTGGGCATTTTCAAAATGCATGACAACAGGCTCTTCCCAGAACCACAAAATCAAAATGCCTAGGATGGACCCAGGCATGTGCATTGTGGAAAACCTTCCCAGGGTGAGATCCATTACACTAATCGATGACAGACACTATTTCAGCCACTTTTTAAGTTAAAGAGGTGAGTGCTGTAACAGAGGATGTGTAGCCTTCCCTGCAGTGAGAGTATTATTAGACTTAGCAATACCGAATACACCAGATTACTGAACACATTTAGCTCGATTTTCCTCTAGAATACTTCAGTAATAGTAGTCATATTTTTAGGAGTGAAGATAGAATACGACTGGCAAATGTTGATTATTTTGAGACCGGGGGTTCATTAAATGGCTGTCTCTCCTTACTTTTGCATACATTTAAATTTTTGATAACCAAATGCTTAAAAAATAGAGCCACTGGTAAAAACAAATGATGGATTTACTAAAATAACCAAGTCCACTTAATTCTATTTTGCAAATGACTTTAATTTAGAACCTCTCTTTACTACCCCTCTTGTCACTACCCTTACTTCAGACTTTTATTAACGCTCATCTGAAATCTGAATTTAATTTTTATTCTGATATCCTGTAATGAATATACTCATTCATTCACTCATTCATTCTTCAAAATCCCTCTATGAAACAGCGCATCTATTTGCAAAGAACTAGGATACAAGAAGCTACTATCCTCTTAAGGTTGCCAAAGTGAGTCTTAAATCTGATCACGCCATTTCCCAGGAAAATGAGAATAAAACCATCATCTATGAAAGAGGCAGGAAAATCTTTTCTGTAAAAGGTAAGATAAATTTATTAGGTTTTGTAGGCAATAAGGTTTCTTTTGCAACTATCCAATTCTGCCATTATAATATAAAAGCAACCATTAGGTAATATATAAACAAATGTGCTAATGTGTTTCAATAAAACAAGATGACAGACTGGATTTGACCCAATAGCACAGTTTTATAGCCAATGACCTGTACTGGGCTTCCCTCATGGCTCAAATGGTCAAGAATTCTCCTGTAATGCAGGAGACCAGGGTTCAGTCCCTGAGTTGGGAAGATCCCCTGGGGGAAGGCATGGCAACCCACTCCAGTATTCTTGCCTGGAGAATTCCATGGATAGAGGAGCCTGGTGGGCTACAGTCGATAGGGTTGCAGAGTTGAACACCACTGAGTGACTTAATACACAGACCTGTGTATTAAAAAACCAAACTCCTTTAAAATACTAACTCAAATTACACTGTAACTATGACCACAAACCACCCTGCTATTTGTACTTCTTACTACAATCGCAAGTCTGGAAGCTCTTCCACATTTTCTGTGTTGCCATAGACTTGGTAAATCTTTGACTTGGGTACATATTAATACTCCAATACCCAGAACAAATTATAACTCTCTAGGTGAACCTTCCCCGTATTCTATGCTTCCCTTGAATTTTGGTAGAGTTAATAGCACCCCATATGTGTATTATATATAAAATGCCATGAAGGCGCTTATCACATATTATAGATTCTCTCAATTTGTATCCCCACCATCATTACTGACCCTGTTAATCTGTAATTGAAGGGTCTGTGGAGGGCATTTCTGGGTGCTTTAAAACACTAGTAAGTGTAGAATGGTGGACTCTACCACTTCAGCCTCTCAGAGGAGATATTGCACTTCTTCAAGGAAGAGACTACCAAAGAGTACAGACAAAATTGAACCTTATTTCTCTTTCTTAAAGCCCCAAACAATAAATATGCAAAAAAGGGACTCCATGGAAATTAAGAGCATGACTTATGTGTACTTCATGTATAAGCTTTCTAAAATCATTCCTTTATTTCTCTCTTTTTTTTTTTTTTGGCCAAGACCCTAATGAGTTTTCCGACCATGTTTTCCTACACACAGTAACTGAAACTGGCCAGATGAAAGGGACAGTTAGAAGTCAGGTTATTCATCCCCCTTCTCTCAGGAAGAAGCATTCCTAACATACCAGGAAAAGGAGAAATTATCCTATTTTTAGGAACCTCAGGAGGGAGTGATTTACAACCTCCTCTGGTAATCTGTTCTAATGCTTAACAAATTTTGCTGTCAGAAAACAATCTTCGTAAGTCCCTTATGCTGCAGAATAAAATCATTTTTCTTGCCCTGTTCTTGAGGGAGATAGAAAATAGCTTACATTACCTTGCGAAAGAGACCTGAATATGTTTAAAAACTGTATAAAATTTTCCCAACTGCACTCATCCTTTTAGATATTTTCATTTCTTGAAGCAATCCTATTTTTAGGAATCTCATGAGGGAGTGATGTTACAACCTCCTCTGGTAATCTGTTCTAATGCTTAACAAATTTTGCTGTCAGAAAACAATCTTCCTAAGTCCCTTATGCTGCAGAATAAAATCATTTTTCTTGCCCTGTTCTTGAGGGAGATAGAAAATAGCTTATATTACCTTGTGAAAGAGACCTGAATATGTTTAAAAACTGTATAAAATTTTCCCAACTGCACTCATCCTTTTAGATATTTTCATTTCTTGAAGCAATAATCCTGTTTCCAAACTGCAAGTGTTTGAAATATAATTCCACATATTTATTCTTCTGTCTAACTTACTAATACTGAATAACAGCTTATGCAGACTGGCTTTCTTTCCATACCTTTTATAAAAATAAGAATTATTCATCAGAAGGCACAGTTCTAATTATTATTTAAGTGGAATTTTAAAATCAGAATTGAAAATTCACCTCCTCTCATTTGCTTAGCCCCTGAGCAATAACATTCCCTCAACAAAGCTTTTCTAAACTGAGAAGATTCTTCAGATATCCATTTTATATAGCAATATCTCACTGAAAATAAATAAACATGGTGTTATCTAAACTAGAAGATTTGAAAGTTCATGAAATTTTAATGTTTCACCTTGAAAGTGAAAAACATATAGCAGGAATGGTGATAATTCACAGAATACCATTTTCTTCATGTTCAAGGCACCCAGGTTCACTTTAATCAAAAAGGGTGAAGGAATGACTGAGAGAAGGAATTCTTACTTGTGTCCAGGTCTTATTCTTCTTAATTACTCACTCTTTGCCTTCCCATCCTATGAGACTTTCTTTATCTTTCTCATTTAAGATTAAAATACCTTCTGGAGAAGTCCCTTGGACTGTAAAGAGATCAAACCAGTCAATCCTAAAGGAAATCAACCTTGAGTATTTACTGGAGGACTGCTGCTGAAGCTCCAATGCTTTGGCCACCTGATATAAACAGCCGATTCACTGGAAAAGACCCTGATGATGGGAAAAACTGAAGGCAGAAGGAGAAGGGGGGCAGAGGATGAGGTGGTTAGATAGCATCACTGATTCAATGACCGTGAATCTGAGCAAACTCGGGGAGATAGTGAAGGACAGGGAGGCCTAATGTGATGCAGTCTATGGGGTCAAAAACAGTCAGACACGACTTAGTGATTCACCAACAATGACATGATAGCTCTGCTTGGCTGCACTAACTTACACTCCTGCCAACAGTGTAGGACCTTGTACTCAGTCGCTGAGTCATGTTTGACTCTCTGCAACCCCATGGACTGTAGCCCACCAGCCTCTTCTGCCCGGAGAATATTCCCCTGCAAGAATACTGGAGTGGGGTGCCATTTCCTATTCCAGGGGATTTTCCCAACTCAGGGATAGAACCTGCATCTCTGTGTCCCCTGCACTAACAGGCGAATTCTTTACCACTAGCACCACCTGGGAAGCCCAACAATGTAGCAGGGTTCCCTTTCTTCCACATCCTCACCAGTATTTATTGTTTGTAGATTTTTTTGATGATGGCCATTCGAACTGGTGTGAAGTAATATCTCATTGTAGTTTTGAGCTGCATTTTTCTAATAATTAGCAATGCTGAACATCTTTTCATGTACCTCGTGGCCATCTGTAAGTATTCTTTGAAGAAATGTCTATTTAGGTCTTTAGCCCATTTTCTGATTGCTTTCTTTATGTTTTGAATACTGAGCTGCATGAGCTGTTCATAAATTTGGGAGACTAATTCCTTGTCAGTCACATCATATTTAAATATTTTCTCCCAATCTATGGGGTGTCTTTTCATTTTGTTTATTGGTTCATTTGTGCAAAACCTTTTGAGTTTAAGTAGGTCCCATTTGATTATTTTTTGCATTTGTTTCCATTATTCAGGAGACAGACACAAAAAATACTGTGGTGATTTATGTCACAGAATGTTTTGCCTATGTTTCCTCTTGGGGTTTTATAGTGGTCAGTCTCATATTTAAATCTTTAGCCCACTGTGAGCTTGTCTATGCTGCTGCTGCTGCTGCTGCTGCTAAGTCACTTCAGTCGTGTCTGACTCTGTGCGACCCCAGAGACGGCAGCCCACCAGGCTCCCCTGTCCCTGGGATTCTCCAGGCAAGAACACTGGAGTGGGTTGCCATTTCCTTCTCCAATGCATGAAAGTGAAGAATGAAAGGGAAGTCGCTCAGTCGTGTCCGACTCTTAGCGACCCCATGGGCTGCAGCCTACCAAGCTCCTCCATCCATGGGATTTTCCAGGCAAGAGTACTAGAGTGGGTGCCATTGCCTTCTCCGGAGCTTGTCTATAGACAAGCTAATTTCAGTTGTTTTTTTTAGCTGCCCTTTTTTCCTGGCACCATTTGTTTCTGTCTTCTTTGATTTCTTTCATTAGCATCTTATAGTTTTCTTAGTACAGGTCTTTTATCTCCTCAGGTAGATTTATTCCTAGTTATTTTACTCATTTTCGTCTAACGATAAACATAACTGTCTCCTGAATTTCTCTTTTTGACCTTTCATTGTTAGTGTATAGAGATATAACAGATTTCTGTGTATTAATTTTATAAGCTGAAACTTTACCACATTCACTGATGAGCTCTAGTAGTTTTCCGGTAGCATCTATGTGTAGTATCATATCTACAAATGGGGCTTCCCACGCGGCTCAGTGGGAAAGAACCCGCCTGCCAATGCAGGAGACACAGGAGACACAGATTCAATCCCTGGGTCAGAAAGATCCCCTGGAATAAGAAACAGCAACTCCTTCCAGTATTCTTGCCTGGAAAATTTCATGGACAGAGGAGCCTGGTGGGCTACAGTCCACAGCGTTGCAAGCAGTTGGACGTGGCATGGATTTGATCCCTGGTCCGGGATGATCCCACAGGCCTAGATGTGTAGGCTTCAGCAGTTACGCACACGTGCTCAGCAGTCACAGCCTGCAGGCTCTAGCGTGCTGGCTCAGCAGCTGTGGTGCACGGCCTATGTTTCCCATACCATGTGGGATCAAACCCACGTCCCCTGCACTGGCAGGCAGATTCTTAATCACTAGGCCACCAGGGAAACCTCCCACTGCCTTCCTGCCCCTTGTTTTTAACGAAAAACCAGATGTTCATCATGTCATTATGTCATCTCTTGCTGCTTTAAATACATTTCTCTTTGCTGTCAATAGGTTGACTATATTGTGTTTCTCTGTGTGTGTATTTGTATAACACGCGCTCAGCAGTCACAGCCTGCGGGCTCTAGCGTGCTGGCTCAGCAGCTGTGGTGCACGGCCTATGTTTCCCATACCATGTGGGATCAAACCCATGTCCCCTGCACTGGCAGGCAGATTCTTAATCACTAGGCCACCAGGGAAGCCTCCCACTGCCTTCCTGCCCCTTGTTTTTAACAAAAAACCAGATGTTCATCATGTCATTATGTCATCTCTTGCTGCTTTAAATACATTTCTCTTTGCTGTAATAGGTTGACTATATTGTGTTTCTCTGTGTGTGTATTTGTATTTATCCTATTTGACCTTCACTGATTCTTTTCAAAGTGTCAGTGAATAGTTTTCTTTTATTTTCATCAAATGTAGATTTTTTTTTCCAGAAAGTCTCCATTACCAGAATTAAGAAGTGACTCCAGCTTGAAATCATTTATAAATTGATGAATCTAGTTCACAGAACATAAAATTTCACCAAATATATATATTTACAGATCAACTGGAGAGAACTGACATCCTTACCATACCAAGTAAGCTTTTGATACAGCTGCCCATTTAATTATTTTACATTCTTTTATTTTTTTTCCATAGAGATCTTACATAAATCATCTGGGTTTCTTCATGTATGTTTTATATTGCCAGTGTAAGTGAACTTTTTTTCCTATCCAATTTGTTAATTAGTCATTACTGGTATGAGAAGCTTTAAATCTGAATAATGACATTATAGCTAAGACATTTCTAAAATTCTGACTTTACATCTAAGAACCTGGTTAAATTCTTATGTTTCTAATATGTATATTCTCTTGGATTTACATCAATTAATCATACTAACTACAAATATGGACGGTTTTATCTCTTCTTTTCCAATTCTTAATATGTATTTCTTTTCCTAGGTAATGCAATATCACCTCGTACCTCCAGTAAAATGATGTATAGAAGGAGTAATACCTGGCATCTCTATACTATTTCTTATTTTAAAAAAGGATTATTTGAAATTGATTATCCAACACCTCTACTTTAGAGCAATGTTAGAGTATTAATTGATATAGCTGATTCACTAGTATAGCCTCTAAAGGAAGATGCTGATAATTTATTCAATATATAATATTACAGATATTCTGCAATCAAAGTTAGCATTATTACAATTTTCTCTTAGTGAGGGTTTGCTGATAATTAAGTAATCAGGCAAGAACACAATATGAGCTGTCACTATGATAGTTATTCAAAATTTGGTTAATGACTTATATATTCCTCATAAAAAGCTCTTCACTATTTCTTCTTTAGTGAACTTTCCCAAACTGTTTCAACTTAAAAAATTAAAGAAACAGTTTAACCAAATGATTCTCAAGCTATACTTTTTTGCTTTTCTGCTCTGAAACAGAAATAGTCAATGCTTAAAGAGACACTTCAGTTTGTTAAGCAAGGGATGTCAAAGGCAGAAACAGAACAAAACACTGGTGCATCAAATGTTTTTGAGCCTCTCATGCAAAACTAAATAAAACTTAATATGCCACAGATACTGAGCTTCAAAAAATGCAAATCTGATGAGGACTATGAGGGCAATTCTGAGGTCCAGTGAGAACTGGGGATCTGGGACAAAATGAACAAAACTGATGTAAACTTACATCAACTAGAGGAAGAAGGACAGCTGCTTGCTTTCTATCTAGCTCCTTATTTCTCCACTTTTTCCTGATCCATTTCCTCCAAGCTACATTTGCTATGTTATTCTTATCCTAGGGTCAAAGGATTTCCTTATAAAGAAAATTAACCTGAAAACTCTACTCACCTCCCCTGCTCCCCAAAACACAAAACTAGTCATTTCTCCCGTAGTCTCACAAAAATAAACTAGCCAACGTCCAGTAGTACACGCATACACAGTCTCCCACACGTCTTGCTTTTGCTTGTCCCTTTTACTGCACTCCTTTACAGAATCATGTAAGAGAGCTTGATTAGAGTAGAGGAAAGAACAGTGAAACATGGGAAGTTAGTTTCTATTCTGTGTCCTACCTTTTTTTTCCTCCATGACCTCTTACGCTATTTGCCAGGCCTTCCCTCATTCGTTTATTAAACCATGATACCTCTGCGTTATGTGTTACACATTATTCACTCAGTCATATCCGACTCTTTGTGACCCTATGGACTGTGGCCCGCAAGGCTTCTCTGTCTGTGAGATTCTTCAGGCAAGAATACTGGAGTGGGTTACCTTTCCCTTCTCTAGGGGATCTTCCCCACCCAGGGATCGAATCCTGATCTTCACTGAAGGTGGATTCTTAACTGTTTGAGCTACATACAGGGAAGCCTTATGATTCCTCTGCACAAAGATGCTCAAACCAGTGCACAATTGTACTCATCTCGCACACTAGTAATGCTAAAAATTCTCCAAGTCAGGCTTCAACAGTACACGAATCGTGAACTTCCAGATGTTCAAGCTGGTTTTAGAAAAGGCAGAGGAACCCGAAATCAAATTGCAAACATCCGTTGGATCATCAAAAGAAAAAGCAAGACAGTTCCAGAAAAATATCTACTTCTGCTTTATTGATTATGCCAAAGCCTTTCATTGTGTGGATCACAACAAACTGTGGAAAATTCTGAAAGAGATGGGAAAACCAGATCACCTGACCTGCCTCCTGAGAAACCTATATGCAGGTCAGGAAGCAACAGTTAGAACTGGACATGGAACAATAGACTGGTTCCAAATAGGGAAAAGAGTACACCAAGGCTGTATATTGTCACCCTGCTTATTTAACTTATATGCAGAGTACATCATGAGAAATGCTGGGCTGGAGGAAGCACAAGCTGGAAGCAAGATTGCTGGGAAAAATATCAATAACCTCAGATATGCATAAGACACCACCCTTATGGTAGAAAGTGAAGAAAAACTAAAGAGCCTCTTGATGAAAGTGAAAGAGCAGAGTAAAAAGTTGGCTTAAAGCTCAACATTCAGAAAACTAAGATCATGGCATCCAGTCCCATCACTTCACGGCAAATAGATGGGGAAACAGTGGAAACAGTGACAGACTTTATTTGTTTGGGCTCCAAAATCACTGCAGATGGTGATTGCAGCCATGGAATTAAAAGATGCTTGCTCTTTGGAAGAAAGGTGTGACCAATCTAGACAGCATATTAAAAAGCAGAGACATCACTTTGCCAACAAAGGTCTGTCTAGTCAAAGCTATGGTGTTTCCAGTGGTCATGTATGCATGTGAGAGTTGGACTATAAAGAAAGCTGAGTGCCGAAGAATTGATGCTTTTGAACTCTGGTGTTGGAGAAGACTCTTGAGAGTCCCTTGGACTGCAAGGTGATCCAACCAGTCCATCCTAAGGAAATCAGTCCTGAATATTCATTGGAAGGACTGATGCTGAAGCTGAAACTCCAATACTTTGGCCACCTAATGCAAAGAGCTGACTCATCTGAAAAGACCCTGATGCTGGGAAAGACTGAAGGCAGGAGGGGAAGGGGACGGCAGAGTATGAGATGGTTCGATGGCATCACTGACTCCACAGACATGAATTTGAGCAAATTCTGGGAGTTGGCGATGTACAGGGAGGCCTGGCGTACTGCAGTCCATGGGGTCACAGAGAGTTGGACACGAATGAGTGACTGAACTGAATTGGACAGCGACTCAGGCCTATTACCCACAAGCTGTGGTCCACAGTTCTGATTTGCTTTAGACAAATCCTCACCAGGATTTTAAATGATGAATTGGCTTTTATGTGTCATCTCTCCCGCCAGAGAGCTGCATTAATAATAAATTAATATAATTTGCATAAGGCTTCAAAAATTTACAAAGTGCCTCTTACAAACACCATTTTATCCTTCCCTAATCCATTTTCAAATGATAAAATGCAATTGCACAAAAGTTACATGACTTGCTGGTAAGTGAAAAACCCTCTCACTTCCCACTCCTAATCCCTAGTGATTTCCTATATTCTATAGAGGCTTCACCCAAATGTTTATCTGATGGATAAATTGTGGGGTATGTGAAAGTCATTCAGTTGTGTCTGACTCTTTGTGACCCCATGGACTATACAGTCCATGGAATTCTCTATGCCAGAATACTGGATCGGGTAGCCTTTCCCTTCTTTGTATCTTTCCAACCCAGGGATTGAACTCAGGTCTCCTCCATCACAGGAGGATTCTTTGCCAGCTGAGCCACAAGGGAAGCCCCACATTGTAGGGAGAGTATATTATTCATAAAGGTAACTGGGATAGGAGGAAAAAGTATGGACACTTTCTAACAATCTTCAATCCTGAGTCAGCAATATGCCTTGCCACTGATTTCTTGGAAATTCTGGATAATTAGCTCATTAGAAAGTAAAAGGAATAAGTAGGATTTATGAGATTTCCTAGGATGGCAACTGAACAGGACCCAGATGGTTGGTTATATTTCCTCTTCTATTTATCATGGGGTATAAAGGGAAAAATAATGCATGTAAATATGGTACTCTGAAAAAACAACCTCGGGCAAGTCAATTCAATGTGACATTTACATTTAACAACGCTCAGCATCCAGTCATTTGCTGTTACTTACCAGACTGCAAGTTTTAAAAGAGCTTCTTAATAACTTTTCTGATTGAATTGCTTTTCTGCCAGCTTTAACTGATACTCCTGCACCTAAGAATGTACACTATTTCTTCAGTATTAATTTCCTTTGTATTTAATTAATTCATGGAGAATGAAGCCTCGTGTTCATAGACTTGAAATGCATTAAGGAGATACATTCATCTATTTTTAAATAGCATTTGCCCATGAACGGAAAATCTTTCCTGGTTGCTAGGTCAGGTCATGTCAACCTAATAGCTGCCAAAAACAGACTGCAAGAGATGGCTAACAGTGGGTGCTTTAACTAGCCAACACACAAACACAACACTAAGAGATGAAGTGTTCATTTCAGCACCTGAAAACTTCCAAGACTCAAACCAAAGCATCTAAAAAAATGTATCTGATCAGTTACTAGATGTGATGTGTGTGTGTTTGTGTATACACACGCATGTACATTTCATTTTTTAAATAGAACACCTCTCGTGCTCAGTGGTTCTCCATGATACTGAGCATTAGAATCAAAGTGAAACTTTTAAAGATATCAGGTGCCCCTAAATTCCATTTCAATGGGCCTGGCATGAGATTCAGGCACCAGTATCTTTTAAAAAAAAAAAAAAAGGTTAAGGACTATTGTCCACTTTGTGTCAGTTAGTAGCAATTATGTGAAGACGAATTCTACACTCAAATTCTCTACAATTCTATCCAACTTGATTTCTCTTATGTCTAGTTTGCTAAAAAAAAGAAAGTTTCAGTACTGTTTTCTAAGGAACTCATCTCTTGGCAAAAGACTGAAACTAAGCATTCAGTTCAGTTCAGTTCAGTAAGAAATAGATGTTTTTCTGGAACTCTCTTGCTTTTTCCATGATCCAGCGGATGTTGGCAATTCGATCTCTGGTTCCTCTCCTTTTCTAAAACCAGCCTGAACATCAGGGAGTTCATGGTTCACGTATTGCTGAATATTTATAAGTAATTATGTAAACATACTGTCAATTCGTGTTTGTAAAAAGTTGCTCAGTCATGTCCGACTCTGTGACCCCATGGACTATAGCCCACCAGGTTCTTCTGTGCATGAATTCTCCAGGCAAGAATACTGGAGTGGGTTGCCAGTTTCTTCTCCAGGGGATCTTCCTGACTCAGGGACCAAATCTGGGTCTCCTGCATTGCAGGTAAATTCTTTAGCCTCTGAACCACCAGGGAAGCCCCCAGTTAGTGTTTAAGTGTTCTTATTTTATTATTTGATTTTACTTTGAAGCAATGAAAAAAAGATCAGACTGACGACATTTACTTTCTAGTATTTTCCTTAAATTTGTGTTCTTTTTTAATTTAATTAATTTC
>SJXQ01003932.1:489075-569733 GCA_006408695.1 Aepyceros melampus | reverse complement strand
AATATAATCAATCTGATTTTGGTGTTGACCATCTGGTGATGTCCATGTGTAGAGTCTTCTCTTGTGTTGTTGGAAGACCTGACATTCCTGGTATGTTCTGTGATTTTCGCATTCCAAATAGACAATGTATTTTTCAACTAAATGTGATAATCCTACCCTCCATTTCCCTCACAGATGTATTGTTAAAATTAGTTCAATTTTAATCATCAAAGTTGTAAATAAATTGAGTTATTCAGAAAGCAATGAGATATAAATCAACAGACACTGTTGTTATCCAGTTTCCTCATGCATTCCCCTGTACTTTCCTGCTCTAGACAAGGGCTTTTGATAGGTGCAGTTCACAAAGATAAAGCGACCATAATTTATAAGCTGTAACTCAACCATCATTTCTTTGTCTGATTCAAATGTACTATCTAAGCTTTGTCAAGTTACAAATACATTTGGATTCACATTTGTAGGGTTCATTTCATGAATAGTCTCATACACATATTTATTTTATAAGCTTACATGATAAAATTATTCAAGTGAATGTCTATTTTTAAAAGTCATGCTGTGTATGATTAATTTTAATACAAAAACTCCCAAAGTGAATTTAAAGTTATAGAGCTATGTCTTCCTGGGGAAAAGATAAAAGAAAAATCAAAATGAAACTAAAACAGCAAAACACACACACACACCATTCACCCTGATTTCCTAGGGAAATATTTCCTTGTTTTATCATAAAAATACTTTGTGGGTGATGATGACTCAGTTTGTGTATTGAATTGCTCATGACCTCACACTGGATGCGAAAGCTGAAGACAAGAATGATGAACACAAAACATGCCGTTTATAGGTTTTATACTGAGAAGTAATCAATTCTATAAGACTCATCTCCACAAGGTGCAATAAGTAGAAATGGTTAACTCTAAAGTATAAGAAATGCAAAGCATTTCTGTTAACTTCTTTTACTATTTGTGGTAGATAAGTCACAAATTAATTCATTTCAAACTTATGGCAAACAAAGTTTTTGTTGTAATCATATACTTCTCTCACAAGCTGCAATAATTGTGTAAAAACAGAAATGGTTACTATTTTATGCCAAAAAGTCTCTTGGCATTCATCCTAAATATTTGTCAAAAGTCAATTTGATTCTGGAAGGCTATGTGGGAAAAGTCACAAGCCAATTGCTATTGTAAGTCATAAATTCTAAACAGAGATTTCATGAATAATATGGGAAGTTTAGCATGATTGTATGATAGAAGAAAGAAAAAAGGATATTGCCCTTCACTGTTTGTAGTTTGACTCAATTTGTGCTTTTTAATTACTCCAATTATTTTCTAATAGTTGAACATTATTCTGATTAGTTTCTAGCTACAGGGTCTTCAAAAGATTGTTATAAACCTAACTCTCTTAAACTGCTGCTTTCTTTGTCTTAGGAAGCACCAAAAAACTCATAAAGCAAGTTTATTCATGTCAAATTTTAGATTAAAAGGAGATTGCTCCTTTTATGTGATAACAGAGTTGAAGCAAGATGAAGTCACCTCAATTATCATTGTCCCTGGGTTTTATTGTGTACTATCCATCTAAGATAAATAATTACCTAGGCCTTCTAACTTGCAAGAAATTCACACATATAAAAGTCTATAATTTTCTGCATTTCTGTCCCCTTGCTGGCACAATTAAAGTTTATTGACAGTAAATATTATGGATTTCTATTTTTTTCCATATAAATACTTGGTGTTAAATAACTGATAAAGACTTTCCAAATTATAGGAATCTCAAGTTATGTATTATTTAAATATTAAAAATAGAATTATTCATGACTACATTAAAACTATCACGGGGTTATGCATTATAATAAATAATACTGAACCAATTTGATATAAAATGAATTATTTCTATATCTATATCTTTTTTAAATAAAAGGAGATACATTATGAAAAGAATTAGGAAAAATATAAAGGCAATATAGATACAATGCAAAAACCGTTTGAATATCACCACTGACAAGACAATATGCTAAAAAAAAAGGTAGAATTAACAATAAGCTGTTTTCACAATTTCTCATTTATCATGGGTGATATCTGTACTCTATATACACACATATATACATAGTCTCATATGTATGAATCGGAGAAGGCACCCCACTCCAGTACTCTTGCCTGGAAAATCCCATGGGCGGAGGAGCCTGCTAGGCTGCAGTCCATGGGGTTGCTAAGAGTCGGACACAACTGAGCGACTTCACTTTCACTTTTCACTCTCATGCATTGGAGAAGGAAATGGCAACCCACTCCAGTGTTCTTGCCTGGAGAATCCCAGGGACGCGGGATCCTGGTGGGCTGCCATCTATGGGATCACACAGAGTTGGACACAACTGAAATGACTTAGCAGCAGCAGCATATGTATGAATAACGCTATATTTTATATTTTGAATACTAGGGACAATAGCTACATATAATCAAAATATATATTTAGAATGAGAATGAAGCATCTTTAGAAATATTAAGGTATTTATATCAAATTCAAACACTTACGGAGAACTTAGATGTTTAGCTTTATGTCAGGTTCTGTAGAGTGTATAAATTATCTGTCAACCTGTTATATGTAGGAATCACTCTGCTAACTGATAGCAGTATAACAATGTGGTGTAGCTAGTAGGTCTCACTGTTATCTCACTGAGGCTCTAATGAGTTTTGAAAATAAACTGAAGAGAATAGAAAAAATAGGTTTTAGGTTGTCTTTAAGAATTAAAATTGTTATAAAAATGGAGAAATAGATGTATGTAATTAATAAACTGGAAGAAAACCAATAAACTAGAACAGAGGACCTATAATGCTGACTAAAGAAGTCATAAAATGATCATATTAAATTTTTGACTAGTCTTATAGCCAACATAAACTTTTTTCCAATTTAAAGCAGAAATACGTAATGTCATGTGATTAAAAAAGGCAATTCCATTTCTACCTTGAATGTTGCAAATTAGTTAAGTTTATCTAAATTATATGACACATAACCATAAAATAAAATTTTAATTGACCTTGATATTACTGAAATATCCAAACACACTAGTAAAAGGAAGAGCTTATCTCTCTCCAAAGCCTCTTGCAAGATTCTGATTGTATGGCAAGCAGAACAATCATTAGGTCTAGAAAATGTTTATCTCAAGAGAGAACTTCAAATTTTTCCATGTTAACTTTAAATATATCTTACATTTATTTGCTAAAGGGATAATTTTATAAAATTATAAATTATAAAAATTACAAAATTATATAACTTTATACCCAGGGACAGAGGAGCCTAGTGGGCTGCTGTCTATGGGGTCGCACAGAGTCGGGCACGACTGAAGCGACTTAGCAGCAGCAGCAGCAGCATCAAGGCTATGATTTTTCCTGTGGTCATGTATGGATGTGAGAGTTGGACTGTGAAGAAGGCTGAGCGCAGAAGAATTGATGCTTTTGAACTGTGGTGTTGGAGAAGACTCTTGAGAGTCCCTTGGACTGCAAGGAGATCCAACCAGTCCATTCTGAAGGAGATCAACCCTGGGATTTCTTTGGAAGGAATGATGCTAAAGCTGAAACTCCAGGACTTTGGCCACCTCATGCGAAGAGTTGACTCATTGGAAAAGACCCTGATGCTGGGAGGGATTGGGGGCAGGAGCAGAAGGGGACGACCGAGGATGAGATGGCTGGATGGCATCACGGACTCAATGGACGTGAGTCTGAGTGAACTCTGGGAGTTGGTGATGGACAGGGAGGCCTGGCGTGCTGCGATTCATGTGGTCGCAAAGAGTTGGACACGACTGAGCGACTGAACTGAACTGAACTGATAACAATCAAATGATGACAAAAATCACAATTTTTTAAAGGCCAGATTAAATTATAATTTCTATTCCTTATCTGCATAAAATTAAAGTGTTTTTACACTGTTATTAATTCAGTTGAAAATATAACTTTATCCTTAACATTTTTCTTTAAAGAATGACAGTATCTTGTTTTGAAGTCATAGAACACTGTGTAGTTGAAACTCTAGTCTTTTTAATCATAGATTAATACTGCTTCCTTGGCTATTTTTCTGTCATACAGAAAAAAAAACAGGAACTTTTTGAATGGGTAACGTAAACTTGTATAACACAGACACTTTCCTCAAATTATTCAAAAGTTTAAGTTGAACTGTTTAAAACTACAGATATCTTATCATTATTTCACTTAGAGAAAAGGCAATTTCATATGGCCCAACCTATAAATTGTGAAGTAATTAGGACCTGTGCATGAATCAAAAATAAAAGTGACTTTCTGACTCAATATATGAAGTGGTCTTAACGATCATAGGTTTCTGTACATTCATTGGAGATACGGATTGTTGTTTACTTGCTAAGTCATGTCTGACTCTCTTGCGACCCCATGGACTGTAGCCCGCCAGGCTCCTCTGTCCATGGGATTTTCCAGGCAAGAATACTGGAGTCCATTGCCATTTCGTTTTCCAAGGGATCTTTCTGACTCAGGGATTGAACCCGAGTCTCCTGAATTGGCAAGCATATTTTAACTGCTGAGCCATTAAGAAAGACAAGTAGCAGAGATGGACAGAATGAAGCATTTAAATTTTATTATTAGTCCTCCTTCTCAATTCCCCACTTCACTGTGAAGTCTCCTGGGCAGGTCTCAGAGTGAGGCTGCATTAGAAGATTTAGAAGCAATCCAGAAGAGAGTTTGCTTTTGCAATGGAGCAAGATCGCCACAACTGTCTGTGGTCCCACAGTCCCCCTGTCATCTCTAGATTTCCTCAGCACCCAGCCTCAAAGATATATGTCTGTACATTCAGTATCTTGGCTGTTATTGGTTCCTCTGTTAATGCACCAACCCACGCACTTTTTCCTTGCTATTCTTCCTTCTCCACTGCTACTGTGTCCTTGGTCCTTGACATCAAGGCCTTGATCCTCAGACTCATCCTCATGATTAACTCTCACCTCTGTCCTGAGCAGCAAGGTGTCACCATACTCTTGGGATTCACAAACCTACCCTGAATTCATATCCAAAGATCCATCTTTTCTTCTGGGGCTCTCCCAGCACTATCGAGGAACTCCTTCTCTTCCCAGAGCACCACGTCCATGCTTCTACAGGCCATATCTTTGCCCAGAAGCTGTTGGTTCACGTCCAGAAAGCCCTGTCCTCACATAAATTTCCTTATCTAAAGGACAGGGACAGTTTGCAGATTTGGCCATAGTTCACAGGGCTGGCAGCCACTCAGTGGTCTGGAGCTGCAGGAGGCTCTCTGGTATCTTCCAAAATGGAGTCTTCTCCAGTCTGGCACAGAAGCCACCTATGATGGCAAGCCCTGACTGTGTTACCAGCGGCCTATTTACCTGGGACTTATGCTGGGTACCCAGTGTCGAGCACAAGACTGACTGCTGGACCCGTGGCTGAAGCTCAGGCAGCCCACCAAGTCCAGGTGGGCTAGCTTGAGGCTGATCATGGGCAGAGGGTAACACTGGATCAGCTCCCATAGAGCCAACAAGGGAGAGAGTCCCCACTGGGCCCTTCCCGCCTCATCCCAGCTACCTATGTCTCCACAGGCATTTAAAGCTGAACTACACCGGGGTACAAGGACTCCCGGAAAGTGGCCTTCCTCCCTTGGCCAAGCTTTGCTCCTGTGGCCCATGGCAGAGGTCCTTGGTTGCCACTTGATATTTTAAATTTAACAATTTCAATAATTTAACTCAGTCAGTACAGTTTCGGTCAGTCGCTCAGTCATGTCTGACTCTTTGTGATCCCATGAACCACAGCAGGCCAGGCCTCCCTGTCCATCACCAACACCCAGAGTTTACCCAAACCCATGTCCATTGAGTTGGTGATGCCATCAACCATCTCATCCTCTGTCATCCCCTTCGCCTCCTGCCCTCAATCTTGCCCAGCATTAGGATCTTTTCAAATGAGTCAGCTCTTCACATCAGGTGGCCAAAGTATTGGAGTTTCAGCTTCAACATCAGTCCTTCCAATGAACACCCAGGACTAATCTCCTTTAGGATGGACTGGATGGATCTCCTTGCAGTGCAAGGGACTCTCAAGAGTCCAACACCACAGTTCAAAAGCATCAATTCTTCTGTGCTCCGCTTTCTTTATAGTCCAACTCTCTCATCTATACATGACCACTGGAAAAACCATAGCCTTGACTAGATGGACCTTTGTTGACAAAGTAATGTCTCTACTTTTCAATATGCTGTCTAGATTGGTCATAACTTTCCTTCCAAGGAGTAAGCATCTTTTAATTTCATGGCTGCAATCACCATCTGCAGTGATCTTGGGGCCCCAAAAAATAAAGTTAGCCACTGTTTCCACTGTTTCCCATCTATATGCCATGAAGTGATGGGACCGGATGCCATGATCTTACTTTTCTGAATGTTGAGCTTTAAGCCAACTTTTTCACTCTCCTCTTTCACTTTCATCAAGAGGCTCTTTAGTTCTTCTTCACTTTCTGCCATAAGGTGGTGTCATCTGCATAGCTGAGGTTCTTGATATTTGTCCCGCCAATCTTGATTCAACTTGTGTTTCATCCAGCCCATGTTTCTCTTGATGTACTTTGTCTATAAGTTAAATAAGCAGGGTGACAATATACAGCCTTGATGTACTCCTTTTTCTATTTGGAACCAGTCTGTTGTTCCATGTCCAGTTCTAACTATTGCTTCCTGACCTGCATACAGGTTTCTCAAGAGGCAGGTCAGGTGGTCTGGTATTCCCATCTCTTTCAGAGTTTTCCAGTTTATTGTGATCCACACAGTCAAAGGCTTTGGCATAGTCAATAAAGCAGACATGGATGCTTTTCTGGAACTCTCTTGCTTTTGTGATGATCCAGCGAATATTAGCAATTTGATCTCTGGTTCCTCTCCTTTTCTAAAACCAACTTGAACATCTGGAAGTTCACGGTTCACATATTCCTGAAGCCTGGCTTGGAGAATTTTGAGCATTACTTTACTAGCGTGTGAGATGAGTGCAATTGTGCGGTAGTTTGAGCATTCTTTGGCATTGCCTTTCTTTGGGATTGGGATGAAAACTGACCTTTTCCAGTCCTGTGGCCACTGCTGAGTTTTCTAAATTTGCTGGCATATTGAGGGCAGCACTTTCACAGCATCATCTTTTAGGAATTGAAATAGCTCAACTGGAATTCTATCCTCTTCACTAGGTTTGTTTGTAGTGATACTTCCTAAGGCCCACTTGACATCATATTCCAGCATGTCTGGCTCTAGGTGACTGATCACACCAATGTGAATATCTGGGTCGTGAAGATCTTTTTTGTACAGTGTTCTGATTACCTCTAAACTATGCAGAATGCTACACATGTGTAAATCACTAAATAAAACTTAGATATGTTGATTTAATCAAATTATTTTTCACTCAACCTCCCAACCCCTCAGTACCAGACACATACACATTTAGCTGACATCATGTCTTTCCTTAGAATTTTATGGGAGATAACATAAATGTGAACTTTAAAAATATTTTCTGTGTTACATTTATACTTCTAATGCAATTTATTTTGTTATGAAAAGTTTCGGTTTGAAGGAATTTTAATTTCAGATTTGGGGGCAATAGCTAATGAAAGATCCACAATTAAAGTTTTTAAATTGAAGTGTTTAAACATTATTACATCAAACTAGAACATTAAGATAAGTATCACAAAGCCAAACCTTAAGATCAGTATCACAAAGAATCCATCCTGGACTAGGTAATTAATTTTTTTTCTGTCTTCACTATTAGATAATACCATTTATCTAACAAATTCACTTTAAACATACTGACAATATTTTAAATCTCTATCCTACAATTTTCTTTCCCATACTTTGTCTTATACTTTCAATGTTTCTTCTTCACTCTTAACACTACATCATAGTGTTAAGCCACAATTGATAAATACTTAAACTAGAAAACTTCAAAGTATCTAATTTATAGATTGGAAGATGGAGAAGTTAAAAGAAAAAGAGAAGAGAGAGAGAAAGAGAGGAGGAAGAGAGTAAAGAGATAGAGAAGGAGGTACTAGGAAACAGAAACAGTGAAGTGGGGGAATTTGTGAAAGGTTCCTTTTAAATTAAAGAGGAACAATACTAGAATCAAAGTAAACAATTAGAAAACAAAAGCAGTACTCCTGTATTTATATTATACTTCAATGATTTAATCTATAAGAAAACAACAGACAGAAAAGGATAAATGTGAATAGTTACCAAATATGACAGATAAGAAAATTGAAATGACACTAATTTTACTCATAATTTGATTCTGAATAGAAAATGTGGTAACATTAACAGAAAGTGCAAGACAGAAAAATAATCTTATTTCTGATTTTAAAAACCTGATATTTGTTTGGGTTGTTCTATTGGGGTGATGATTGTGCACCTAAATACTAACTTTGAGCACATATTGTATTTAGTTGGATTAGCTTCTCATAAGCAATCAGTGGGAAGTTATATTTTGAATACAGAACAGCCATTCTAAATGTTGTATCAATATATTTATAAAGAGTCATAGAAGGGAAAAACGCACATTTGGCAAATCCTTTTGTATCTCTGCTTTGATATAAAGTGATAAAAATGTATCAGAATTATACTAGTGACAATCCATTGTAGAAGGCATTTGAAAGTTCTATTATGGGCACCCCATTTTACTTCCTTTTATGGTGCCTACCAGAGAATGTCTTACCAATGTCTTACCATTTCTTTAAAGTCATTCATTTGTGTCTGAGACCTTTGTGATACTATGGACTATAGCCTGCCAGGCTCCTTTGTCCATGGATTTCTCCAAGCAAGATTACTGGAATGGGTTTCCATTCCCTTCTCTAGAGGATCTTCCTACCCAGGGATCAAACCCAAGACTCTTCCATTGCAGGCAGATTCTTTACCATCTGAACCGCCAGGGAAATCCATTTCTTGGTGTCTCTAAAATGTCTTAAGACTTTTCAATATTTTTGCAAATAAACCTAAAAAAATATAAACATCAAAAATATTTCTCTATTATTGATCAGGATTGATCATAAGATTAAATAACTATAAAGAATGCATATTTTGGGGGGTTTAACTAGTTTATCTTGGATTGGCTTCTCCTTACTTATTGCTCAACATATTTTATGAAGTACCTTGACAAGAAAGGATGTATTCTATTTAAAATACTCATATAATGATCCTTTGCAAAGGTAAAATAGGCTGGTAATATTTTTTTCTACTTTATAAGCAAACATAAATTTTTTTGATAAGTCATAACTGAAGTGCAATATTGGAACCAGAAAGCATTATGCTAGACCAACCACAAAATTAGATTTTGTGATTGAGCTTAAAGGGTATCTCAAAGAACAAAGACGACTCTATTTCTTGACTATTTGGATGTCTATTAGGCACAACTAACTACCATTCATTCCCAGTATACCTTTCTATCAGTCTTTCCCATGTCAGTTAATATTTTATGAGTTTATGGCACTATCCTGCACCCATGTATGCAGACCAAAGAACAAAAAGTCATTTCTATTTATAACCCAATCCAACTACAAGTATGTACCAATTCTATCTCCAAAATAGATTATGAAATGGCTGTGTTATTTCCCATCTCCATCATATTCTCTTGAGATAAAGTAAGAGACTCCTAACTCTTGAAAATGTGCAATAATGGTATGCTCACTTAAAACCCTGCTATTTATTCCACTTGTAATTAGAATTGAATGCAAACTTTTACTGTGACACATGAAAGGTACTTATGATGTCCCCCTGGACTCCTCTCTGACCTATCTCCTAACATTCCTATTGTTTACTATTCTCCATTAGACTTCTTTCCGTTTCATGAACATAATTAACTTATCCCAGTCTATTGACACATAGATAATGCCTGCTCCAACAACATCTTTGAATATGGTTTCAGAAAGCCAAGAAATCATGCCTGTAGATTTCTAAATTGTTTGGTCAGAGCTGCAAATATTATATTACTGCCAAAGTATAAGCACAAGCTTTCCGAGAGATTGTTAGAGTAGGATGATCATGGTAAAATTCCTTGATAATGTGGAGTTTACTCTGATCAGGGGCTTCCCAGGGGACACTAAGGAGAAGGGGTGGCAGAGGATGAGATGATTAGATAACATCATTGACTCCATGGACATGAGTTTGAGCAAACTCTGGGAGATAGTGAAGGACGGGAAGCCTGGCATCCTGCAGTCCATGGGGTTGCAAAGAGTCAGACATGATTTAGTGACTGAACAACAACAACAACAACAACAAAATTATCTATGGTTTTTATTTTTTGCTCAAATGTTCTGAAACTCCAAAGTGATTTGAATAATACAAGTATTCTGAACTGCCACAGAATATAAATTGCATAAAATGGCCACACAGTTTATATAAGTATATTTATATTTATTTATTAACAAGTATCTTTAGATACTTGTTAATTTTGTCTAATGTGGAAAAAGAATAATACAGTATAGGTAATGTGAAAAGAAGAGAAGTGAAAAGCAAAGGGAAAAGGGGAATATATATACCCATTTGAATGCAGAGTTCCAAAGAACAACAAGGAGATAGATATAAAAAAAAAGCCTTCCTCAGCAATCAATGCAAAGAAATAGAGGAAAACAACAGAATAGGAAAGACTAGAGATTTCTTCAAGAAAATTAGAGATATTAAGAGAACATTTCTTGCAAAGATGGACTCAATAAAGGACAGAAATGGTATGGACCTAACAAAAGCAAAAGATATTAAGAAGAGGTGGAAAGAATACACAGAAGAAGTATACAAAAAAATCTTCACAATCCTGATAACCACAATGGTGTGATCACTCATCTAGAGCCAGACATCCTGGAATGTGAAGTCAAGTGGGCCTTCAAAAGTATCACGACAAACAAACCTAGTGAAGGGGATAGAATTCCAGTTGAGCTATTTCAAATCTTGAAAGATGATGCTGTAAAAGTGTTGCACTCAATATGCCAGCAAATTTAGAAAACTCGCAGTGGCCACAGGACTGGAAAAGGTCAGTTTTCATCCCAATCCCAAAGAAAGGCAATGCCAAAGAATGCTCAAACTACCGCACAATTGCACTCATCTCACACGCTAGTAAAGTAATGCTCAAAATTCTCCAAGCCAGGCTTCAGGAATATGTGAACCATGAACTTCCAGATGTTCAAGCTAGTTTTAGGAAAGGCAGAGGAACCAGAGATCAAATTGCTAACATTCGCTGGATCATCACAAAAGCAAGAGAGTTCCAGAAAAGCATCCATGTCTGCTTTATTGACTATGCCAAAGCCTTTGACTGTGTGGATCACAATAAACTGGAAAACTCTGAAAGAGATGGGAATACCAGACCACCTGACCTGCCTCTTGAGAAACCTGTATGCAGGTCAGGAAGCAATAGTTAGAACTGGACATGGAACAATAGACTGGTTGTTGTACATCAAGGCTGTATATTTTCACCCTTGCTTATTTAACATATAGGCAGAGTACATCATGAGAAACATGGGCTGGATGAAACACAAGCTTGAATCAAGATTGGCGGGACAAATATCAAGAACCTCAGCTATGCAGATGACACCACCTTATGGCAGAAAGTGAAGAAGAACTAAAGAGCCTCTTGATGAAAGTGAAAGAGGAGAGTGAAAAAGTTGGCTTAAAGCTCAACATTCAGAAAAGTAAGATCATGGCATGCGGTCCCATCACTTCATGGCATATAGATGGGAAACAGTGGCTAACTTTATTTTTTGGGGCCCCAAGATCACTGCAGATGGTGATTGCAGCCATGAAATTAAAAGACGCTTACTCCTTGGAAGGAAAGTTATGACCAACCTAGACAGCATATTGTAAAGCAGAGACATTACTTTGTCAACAAAGGTCCGTCTAGTCAAGGCTATCGTTTTTCCAGTGGTCATGTGTGGATGTGAGAGTTGGACTATAAAGAAAGCGGAGCACAGAAGAATTAATGTTTTTGAACTGTGGTGTTGGAGAAGACTCTTGAGAGTCCCTTGCACTGCAAGGGATCCATCCAGTCCATCCTAAAGGAGATTAGTCCTGGGTGTTCATTGGAAGGACTGATGTTGAAACTGAAACTACAATACTTTGTCCACCTGATGTGAAGAACTGACTCATTTGAAAAGTCTCTGATGCTGGGAAGGATTGAAGGCAGGAGGAGAAGGGGACGACCGAGGATGAGATGGTTGGATGGCATCACTGACTCAATGGACATGAGTTTGGGTAAACTCTGGGCATTGATGATGGACAAGGAGGCCTGATGCGATGCAGTTAATGGGGTCGCAAAGAGGTGGACATGACTAAGTGACTGAACTGAACTGAACTGATACAATTTTAATAGGATTTCTAAAGTTTTAATTAAAATTGTTTTCCATTTGGCATTCCATAGATTGGGGAGTAAAACTCACTATAGACTGTCTTAATGTATTTCATTTTGACTGTCAATTAACTACACACATATATATTTTTTCTTTTTACTTTTCAAGCACTAGTGAGATAAAAATTACAATTTTTCAGTAAAGTTACATTAAGTTTATAAAATGCCTATAAGTTTTTTTTTAACATTGTTTTTAATGCAATTTTGGCATTGAAATTCATTGTCGCACTCTTCACATTCTCCTTAAATGATATTTTACTACTGATATGGCCTATTATATTGCAATTAAGCCCTTTATTGAGATATTTATATTTTGAAAGTAAGATTATATGATTTACTGCTAAATTTAAGGAAATATTTCTAAAGACTTAGAAAATAAATTACTATGAAATTAATAATCTAATGTTAGTCATGGATATTACTAATAGATCAATTCAAAATCACCAGCACTTTTGTAGTGTTATAATAATCATATATATAAAAAATTAAATAGATATGAAGCACAAAAAAGATAGAATTAAAATACAGAATTCCAAGCCAGAACACACAAGATGCAAAGGGGCACCTTAAAACTTACAGGTAATGTTTTATTACAAGTGCTGCCTTACCAAAACAAAACAAAATAAAAATGTTTTCAATGCCTACTTCTGTGATTTCAGAGATATCAATGAGAACCAAGTTTATGACTTGTGAAATAAAGAACACTGGGTTTTGATCAAGAATGCCTGCTCTAGGTTGATTTCTCAGTGTCTGGGGCCTTTAAAAGATAGTTCAATTATTTGTTCATTCGACAGCAAGCAATCATCAGTTTCTGTCATTTAGAAATCATGGTGCTAGCCCCTGACATAAATTTAAGATATGAACTATTTTTTAAAGAGTTTACAGCTTTGTGTGGGAACATAATTCTAAATATCACATCATAGTGTGATTAGTGCTATCATCACAGTTGCATATTTAAGAGCATCAGGCAGAAGCAAATAATTTCTGCTGGAAAAATTGTGGAAAGGCAGACTCCCAAGGGGAATAAAATTGGGATAGAGAAGAAAAACACAATATAGGAGGTAGAAGGTGTCAGTTCAGAACATTTTTAAGCTATCAAAAAATACTTCAGTTCACTACTATTCACTGGGCCCATGATTTCTGGTAGCTAATCAAATAATTTGATCAGTGCCAATGGATTAATCAATTTGACAATGCTCCTTTACCAAGGGCTTTTTCCAAGAGCAATACCTTAACGAAAAGGAAAAACTTCAGCAATAGGTCATTCAGTCTACTGTGTGCAATTTTTAGAGCAGAGTGCCATACCTATTCTCACGTACTAAGTCTGTATCAAATGGCATTTCAAGCTTAAGTATAGGAGAGCACTTCGAATCTCATTTCAAAATTGAATAAAGGAAATATAAATTAAGCAAAAAGATTTCTAATGTGTTTTCATTCATAAGCAAAGGCTATACTTTTCTGTTAGAGATAACTTTTAAAATTAATCTAAATAAATTATATTACGGTTACTATAAATTTAAGTAACAGCTATGGCTATTACTTATTCATCTTACAGGCAGCACTAACTTCATAAACACAGATTCATAAGGCTGTATGTGTTCACTCTAATACAAATATATGGACAGAAAGAAAGGGAGAGAAGGAGAGAAGAAATGTCCAGAGGGTACTAACAAGTGCGAGTCAGGTACTAATGAGGGTACTAAGTAAGGAAGGTACTAAAAGATGCAGAGAGTACAAGAAGCAGGCCTGTGAATAAAAATCACCAGTTGAAATAAGCACACGTTTTAATGTTGTGCTTTGTGAAGTTAGACATACATTTTAATAATTGCTTTTAATGATTATTCATGAATGAATTATTAATTAACTCTCTAGACTAAAAATATCATTCCATGCTTGCTAAATAACATTTCCTCAAACGAAAGAAAAAATTATATATGAAAAAGATAAAACTTCTCTCATCATTAGGGCTTCTGTAAAGTCTTTGTATTTGATCTTGCTATAACTAATGCATGTTTGGTTAGGACACTTCCACATCACAAATTACAGCATTCAAGTTCACAGATGGATATAATGTACACACAAAAAATGAATTATTTTGCAGTGAGACTAATAATAGAATATGTGTACCAATGTATGGCTCTGCATAGGTCTATACAAATATAGGGGGTTTTGTTGTTGTTGTCTTTTTTAAAAGGATTTCCTCTTCAATCTTTTTTGGTAACAATAATTGTTCTAAAAATTGGGGTCTGTGTTAAGATACTCTGAGACGGAAGTATAAAAATTCCCAGCAGCTTGTAGAAAAAATATATTCTCAAACAAACATAAAAGTTATTTTCCTCAATTCTTAGTGAAAAATAAATTCAGATTCATGCTAAATCATGTATGTTAAATAGCAGGTCAATATAAAAGGTTAATCCTATATGGTAATTCTGCTGCCCTCTCCACACACAAATTACCCCAAATCAGTTAGAAATAATTCACTTATTTTCTACAGTTTCCCTATTTTTAAATTCTTAAACAGTTTTAAAGGTTACTTTCCATTTATGGTTATTAAAAAATATTTATATTCTCTGTGTTTCACAATACATCCTGAACCTGTCTTACATCCAATAGTTTGTACCTCCCACTTTCCCACCTCTATAATGCCACTTTCCCGCCACAAGTAACTCCCAGTTTCTTTTCTATATCTGAAAGTCGCTTCTATTCTGTAATATTCACCAGTTTGTTGTATATGTTAGATTTCACATATTAATGATATCATAGGGTATTTGTCTTTTTCTGACTTATCTACCTTAAGAAAATGCCCTCCAAGTCCATCTATGCTGCTGCAAATGGCAAAATTTTGTTCTTTTTCCTGGTTGAATAGTATTACACTGCATATTCATATAATATCTTCTTTATCAAATGTCTTTGCTGAACATTTAGGTTGCTCCCCTTTCTTGGCAACTGTCAGTAATTCTGCTACTATGAACATTGGGGTGCATGTATTTTTTTTGAGTGAGTGCTTTTGGTTTTTTTCTTTTTATGATATATTCCCTGGAGTGGGATTATGTAGTTGCTGGGTCATATGACACTTCTATTTTTAGTTTTTTTTGAGAAACCTCCATACTGTTTTCCACAGTGACTGTGCTGATTTACATCCTTGCCAACAGTGAATAAGGGTTTTCCTCAAAAACACTGGTTATTAGTGTTTTTTTTTTTTCTAAATTTTGGCTGTGCTGAGTCTTTGTTGAGGCAGGCACACTTGTCTTGTTGTGTAGCATGGGCTCTAGAGTGTGTGGGTTCAGTAGTTGTCACACACAGACTTAGCTGCTCTGCAGCATGTGAGATCTTAGTTCCCTGACCAGGGAATGAATCACATCCCCTGCACTGGAAGCTGGACTCTTAACCACTGGACCAACAAGGAAGTCCCATATTTGTGTTCTTTTTGATGACAGTCATTCTGAGAGGTGTGAGATGATATTTCATTGTGGTTTTGATATGCATTTCCTTGATGATTAGTGATGTTGAACATCTTTTCATGTGCTTTTTGGCCATCTGCATCTCCTCACTAGTAAAATGTCTATTTGGTTCTACCCAATTTGAATGCTTATGTAATGGCTTAAAACTATGCCCTCCCTCAAAGCTCAGTCGGTAAATAATCTGCCTGCAATGTAGGAGACCCTGGTTTGATTCCTGGATTGGAAAGATCCGCTGGAGAAGGGATAGGCTACCCACTCAATATTCTTGGGCTTTCCTTGTGGCTCAGCTGGTAAAGAATCTACCTGCAATGTGGGAGACCTGGGTTTGATCCCTGAGTTGGGAAGATCCCCTGGAGAAGGGAAAGGCTACCCACTCCAGTACTCTGGCCTGGAGAATTCCATGGACTGTATAGTCCATGGAGTTGCAAAGAGTTGGACATGACCACACCAAATAATTGATGCTTTTGAACTGGGGTGTTGGAGAAGACTCTTAAGAGTCCCTTAGACTGCAAGGAGAGCCACCCAGTCCATTCTGAAGGAGATCAGCCCTGGGATTTCTTTGGAAGGAATGATGCTAAAGCTGAAACTCCAGTACTTTGGCCACCTCATGGAAGAGTTGACTCACTAGAAAAGACTCTGATGCTGGGAGGGATTGGGGGCAGGAGGAGAAGGGGATGAGCTGGATGGCATCACTGAGTCAATGGACACGAGTCTGAGTGAACTCCAGGAGTTGGTGATGGACAGGGAGGCCTGGCGTGCTGCGATTCATGGGGTCGCAAAGAGTCGGACACGACTGAGTGACTGAACTGAAATGAAACAAATTTCACTGTGCCATCAAATAAGTTTTAAATGATTTGGTGAAAGTGATATTTCTTCCCACAAACTATTTGGTGATGGACAGGGAGGCCTGGCGTGCTGCGATTCATGGGGTCGCAAAGAGTCGGACACGACTGAGTGACTGAACTGAAATGAAACAAATTTCACTGTGCCCTCAAATAAGTTTTAAATGATTTGGTGAAAGTGATATTTCTTCCCACAAACTAGGTGAAATTTAGTATTTGACTGTGTCACCACTCTCAACACACATATCTGTATAATTCCTTCAGAGACCAGTGATCTTTCTCATACTACAATGATGCATTAGGGTAGGCAGAATTCTTCCCTTTTTATGAGTGAAAATTTGACTCTTTACTACTCCCTAATTTTATGCCCTACCATATAGTATCACAGAGAATCATCTTCAGAAGGTTAGTCATTCTCCTTCTGTAGGTGAGGTATTTATTTTTCACGTGAAGTCAAAGAAGTTCAGCTGTTTCCTGTCAGAGGATTATGTCACACACTACATTATATGAAAATATAAACCACTCTTTTATTGCAAAAAATTATTTTTAACCCCTAGGTGAAGTTGCTCAGTTGTGTCTGACTCTTTGCGACCCCATGGACTGTGACTTACCACGCTTCTCCATTCATGGGATTTCCCAGGCAAGAGTACTGGAGTGGGTTGCCATTTCCTTCCCCAGAGGATCTTCCTGACCCAGGGATCGAACCCGGGTCTCCTGCATTGTAGGCAAATGCTTTACCATCTAAGCCACACAGGAAGTCCCCTTTCACCCCCAAACAAGTCAAATTACCAAATGTTATTCTGCACAAAGGTTTGCCAAAGATCACATAATATGTACACTATATTTCTAGTGAAATGCCCACTCTTCAAGTTACAGCATATTTTAAGCATTATTATGCTTAAAATGCAAATACAAATAAAATAATAAATAAAATGATTTTAAGGTAAGGAGCATGCAGGTCACGTTTTTTCCCACAGCAGACATATCTGCATTTCTTCAGTTGTTAGTTATTAATATTTCATTAATTTTCAAGCTACCGCAAATCCCCCTTGAGATATTATTAATAAAATACTGTCCATATCAGCAAGATTATAGTCAAAGTAGCCAATTACAGAACCCATTTAATTACCTAGAAATTTTAAGAGTGCTGAGTATTTGCTTTAATTTAAAGAACTGAACAATCTGATGCTTTGATGATTATAAAGGGTCTTTAGCTTTATCTGTTTTCTTGGCAATTTTAATTATTTCTCATACATTTCCCACTTAGATATTTTTCTTTGTTTGCTCTTTTAGAATGATAATGAGAAATTTTGAGGAAAAATAAATTAGTACTTCAGTTCAGTTCAGTTCAGTCACTCAGTCGTGTCCGACTCTTTGTGACCCCATGAACTGCAGCATTCCAGGCCTCCCTGTCCATCACCAGCTCCCAAAGTTTACTTAAACTCATGTTCATTGAGTCAGTGATGCCATCCAACCATCTCATCCTCTGTCATCTCTTTCTCTTCCTGCCTTCAATCTTTCCCAGCATCAGGGTTTTTACAAATGAGTCAGCTCTTCACATCAGGTGGCCAGAGTATTGGAGTTTCAGCTTCAACATCAGTCCTTCCAATGAATATTCAGCTCTGATTTCCTTTAGGATGGACTGGTTGGATCTTCTTGCAGTCCCAGAGACTCTCAAGAGTCTTCTCCAAAACCACAGTTCAAAAGCATTAATTCTTCGATGCTCAGCTTTCTTTATAGTCCAACTCTCACATCCATACATACAAAATTAGTACTTAAGTATGTCTAAAATAAATTTGTTTTTGTTTGGTCGATAAATCATGTCTGACTCTTTTGTGACCCCATGGAGGCTCTTCTGTTCCTAGGATTCTCCAGGCCAGAATACTGGAGTGGGCTGCTGTTTCTTTTGCCAGGGGATCCTCTGGACTCATGGATAAAATCCACATCTCTTGAGTCTCTTGCATTGCAGGTGGATTCTTTACCACTGAGCCACAAATGAACAAAGACATAAGCACTTTACATTCATAATATTAATATTTTCTCCTCAGTTTCCTGAACTATGTAAGATTTTTGACCAAGAAATATAGTCAACAAATTTGTATCATTAAATTCTGGACCCAATACTCAATTTTCAGACTGCCCAATCTCCTACCTACTCTAAGAATACCAGTTTTCCTGATTTTGAGTATTTTTTCCATACATGAGTACACAATTTGGATTTAGGTATTAAAGCAATTCTTAATTTTACTCTAACCCTATCTCATATATGGTCATGCATTTGATCAGGTCACATTTATTTAAAGAATGATGAGGTAGAGGACATTTAACAATGGACTGGTTCCAAATTTGGAAAAAAGTATGTTAAGGATGTATGTTGTCATTTTAGATTATATCATCCAAAATGCCAGGCTGGAGGAAGCACAAGCTACACTCGAGATTGCTGGGAGAAATATCAATAACCTCAGATATGCAGATGACACCACCCTTATGGCAGAAAGTGAAGAAGAACTAAAGAGGTTCTTGATGAAAGTGAAAGAAAAGAGGGGGAAAAAAAAGAGGAGGGTGAAAAAGTTGGCTTAAAACTCAACATTTAAAAATCTAAGATCATAGCATCCAGTCCCATTACTGCATGGCAAATAGATGGGGAAATAATGGAAACAGAGACATACTTTATTTTCTTGGGTTCCAAAATTACTGCAGATGGTGACTGCAACCATGAAATTAAAAGACACTTTCTCCTTAGAAGAAAAGTTATAACCAACCTAGAAAGCATATTAAAAAGCAGAGATACTACTTTGCCGACAAAGCTATGGTTTTTCCAGTAGTCATAAAAAAAGAGGAGGGTGAAAAAGTTGGCTTAAAACTCAACATTTAAAAATCTAAGATCATAGCATCCAGTCCCATTACTGCATGGCAAATAGATGGGGAAATAATGGAAACAGAGACATACTTTATTTTCTTGGGTTCCAAAATTACTGCAGATGGTGACTGCAACCATGAAATTAAAAGACACTTTCTCCTTAGAAGAAAAGTTATAACCAACCTAGAAAGCATATTAAAAAGCAGAGATACTACTTTGCCGACAAAGCTATGGTTTTTCCAGTAGTCATGTATGGATGTGACAGTTGGACTATAAAGAAAATTGAGCACCGAAGTATTCATGTTTTTGAATTATGGTGATGGAGAAAACTCTTGATAATCCCTTGGACTGCAAAGGGATCAAAACAGTCAATCCTAAAGGAAATCAGTCCTGGATATTCATTGAAAGGACTGATGTTGAAGCTGAAACTCCATTACTTTGGCCACCTGATGCGAAGAGCTGACTCCTTAGAAAATATCCTGATGCTGGAATGATTGAAGGCAGGAGGAGAAGGTGATGACAGAAGATAAGATAGTTGCATGGTATCACCGACTCAATGGACATAAGTTTGAGCAAGCTCTGGGGACTGGTGATGGACAGGGAAGCCTGGCATGCTGCAGTTCATGAGGTCACAAATAGTTGGACACGACTGAGCAACTGAACTGAACTGAGTTAAAACAGAAAAATGAAGCATACTTTCACCATTTTTTTTTCATATGTACATGTACGTTGCAGACCTGTTCACTTGAAAATCTTCTAAGATTACATAAAATATGTAGAGTTTATTCTTTTCAGTTAACAGCTATTTCCCCTCATCAATATGTTAATTTTTTGGGTAAATCTCTGAGTCAGTGTGCTCAGAGAAAGAAACCCATCACAAAAATGTGCATATTGTGAATAGTGTTTATATAAAGTTCAAGAACAGGCAATATATATCTATATTAACATAAATTACATAGTAGATTCTATGGAGGTAGTTACTGAATGGGAAGAGACATGAGTGGACCTTCTGTAAGTGATGGAAATACTTCACATATACACATTTATACATTTATAAACAGCATTAATCTTAGATAGGTTTTCCTGGTGGGTCAGACAGTAAAAAATCTGCCTGAAATGCAGGAGACCCGGGTTTTATCTATGGGCTGTGGAAATCCCCTGAAGAAGGGAATGGCTACCCACTCCAGTCTTCTTACCTAAACAATTAAAAGGACAGAGGAGTCTGGTGGGCTACCATCCAGGGGTCACAGAGTGGGATGTGACTGAAGGACTACACTCCCGCTTTCACTTTTCTAGCTTTAGAGGTAACACCGATGTACTTGCCTGTGCATGAATTAACTCACTTTTTAAAATGTTTTTCTATGGTGCCAAGAGCAAATATTGAAGTTTAAGAAAAAAATATATTTTGATAGGCATTTGTATCCATTTCCCTCTTTCTGCTTTTATGTTCCAGTTCAAGTTCCATTTATTCCAAATCTTAACTACTGAAAAGCCTACTGAGACCAAAATTCAGAATTTGTTCTTTCTTCATTAATTACGGAATCCCCATTTTTCACATTTAACTCCTTTCAGCTAAATGTGGCCATGACAAATAACTTTGGACAAGAGGATATAGGAGGATGTAGTGTGTACAACTTTTAGGAAGAGTATATATAAAGAAAGGTATATGCTCTTTTTATTCCTTGTTCTTGTGCCTCTCTCCTGTTGGCTAGAACCATGACACAATAGCTGGAGCTCAAGCAGCCATATTGGACTATGGCAGAAATCATATGCTCAGGATGAAATAGGAACAAGATAGAATTGTGGGATTTATAGAATGGCCTTTTGGACTCTGTGGAAGAGGGAGAGGGTGGGATGGGTTGGCAGAGTGGCAGTGTAACATGTATGATATCATAAGTGAAACAAATCACCGGTCTAGGTTTGATGAAGGATGCAGGATGCTTGGGATTGATGCACGGGGATAATCCAGAGAGAAGGTGTGGGGCAGGAGGGGGGAGGTGGGGGTCAGGATTGGGAGTTAATGTACACTCGTGGCTGATTCATGTCAATGTATAGCAAAACGAATACAGTATTGTAAAGCAAAACAAACTAAAAAATAAAAATTAAAAAAATTAATATCAACATAAAAGCCAAGAGAATAAAAAAAAAAAAAATAGAAAGCCATCTCAGCTCTAAAATAATTACCTCCAGATTTCTTTTACTTGAAGGAGAAATATATATTTATTGTAGTTAAACCACAGTTAATTTATGGACTTTTTTATAGCTGACTAGTAAAAGCCTAATGTAAACTGATAGACTTGCTGTATAAGCTTTTTTCCTATCAAATCTTTCTCATTATAATCCATCATTCAAACATATTGTTGACATTTTTCTAAGAACATTTCTGATCATGATCCCTCTTCCACTGAAATTTCTTGTTCTCATTCAGAAATATCACTATGATTCCAGGCATAATAATATTGGCATTATTAAATAATCAGTTATAAAAGAGAATACAAAATCTGATTTTGTATTTTTTATATAAAATACCAATTTGTGTAGGAAATGAAGACTTGAAGATACCCACCAAAATGTAAATTTTCATTATTGGGGCTTATGATATTTATTTTGTGTTATAATTTTCTTAATTTACTAAACTTATGAAGAGCATTTATAGTAATTAAAACAAATGACTTTTTCAAAAGCAAGATTAAAATCATCCACAGTTTCAACATATTCAAAGTTTTTAGAACTTAAAGACCATTTCTATTAGTGACAGTAATAAAAAATAATCACCACTCTCATTTTAAGCATTTCGCATTGTCCTGGATGCTTTAACTAATAAATTAAGGGAACATATATATTTATAGAAATAATAATAAAAACTAACATTTGAGTACTTGATTATGACAGACACCCTCTTAATACTTTCACCTCTGTTGATTTATGTGTGCACACTAAGCCTCTAGGAGAAAGAAACTACTACTGAGAGGTACAGACTTAAGGCACAGAGATATTAAGTCATGCTATGCTATGCTAAGTCACGTCAGTCGTGTCTAACTCTGTGTGACCCCACAGATGGCAGCCCACCAGGCTGCCCCGTCCCTGGGATTCTAGTGGGGCTAATATGTTAACTCAAGCTTTCTGGTTCAATATTCTGTACTCTTATCTCCATTTTTAACCCTCTGTAGCCAGATGCAAAATGACTCACAAAAATTACTACTTAATATCAGACATTTCTGTATGAATAAAAAATGGAAAAATGAAGCTATATTCAAAGCAAGAAAAATATTTGCAAGGTATGATACAATTTTATAGGAGATTAATAATCTTAAGGTGTTTTAAAATGAATAAAAAGTACTTTACAGAACAATAAGTATTAAAAAGACAAAGACATTAAAAAAAAAAAAAAGTTTTCAGTGAAAGCAGTCTCCAAGAAGGCAATGGCGCTCCACTCCAATACTTTTGCCTGGAAAATCCCATGGATGGAGCAGCCTGGTGGGCTGCAGTCCATGGGGTCGCTAAGAGTCTGACAAGACTGAGCAACTTCACTTTCACTTTTCACTTTCATGCATTAGAGAAGGAAATGGCAACCCACTCCAGTGTTCTTGCCTGGAAAATTCCAGGGATGGGGGAGTCTGGTGGGCTGCCATCTATGGGGTCACACAGAGTCGGTAAAAAAAAAAAAAAGTTTTCAGTGAAAGCAGTCTCCAAGAAGGCAATGGCGCTCCACTCCAATACTTTTGCCTGGAAAATCCCATGGATGGAGCAGCCTGGTGGGCTGCAGTCCATGGGGTCGCTAAGAGTCTGACAAGACTGAGCAACTTCACTTTCACTTTTCACTTTCATGCATTAGAGAAGGAAATGGCAACCCACTCCAGTGTTCTTGCCTGGAAAATTCCAGGGATGGGGGAGTCTGGTGGGCTGCCATCTATGGGGTCACACAGAGTCGGACAAAACTGCAGTGACTTAGCAGCAATTTGTGATGATTATTTGCAAATTTAAGATATGCTATTTTTTATGTTCTATGTTACTAAGTGCTCAAGTGGCTGTTATTGCAATTCTGGCCAGGGTGTGGCAGCACATGCATTGTGTTGGACACATTTACAAAACTTTTTGAAATGTAATAGATATATATGCATGTATGCATGCATGCTAAGTCGCTGCAGTCGTGTCCTACTCTGTGTGATCCCATAGACGGAAACCCATCAGGCTCCTCCATCCCTGGGATGTTCATTGCAGCACTGTTTATAATAGCCAGGACATGGAAGCAACCTAGATGTCCATCAGCAGATGAATGGATAAGAATGCTGTGGTACATATACACAATGGAGTATTACTCAGCCATTAAAAAGAATACATTTGAATCAGTTTTAATGAGGTGGATGAAACTGGAGCCTACTATACAGAGTGAAGTAAGTCAGAAAGAAAAACACCAATACAGTATACTAACGCATATATATGGAATTTAGAAAGATGGTAATGATAACCATGTATGCAAGACAACAAAAGAGCCACAGATGTATAGAACAGTCTTTTGGACTCTTTTGGAGAGGGAGAGGGTGGGATGATTTGGGAGAATGGCATTGAAACATGTATAATATCATATAAGAAATGAATCACCAGTCCAGGTTCGAGGCAGGATACAGGATGCTTGGGGCTGGTGCACTGGTATGACCCAGAGGGATGGTACGGGGAAGGAGGTGGGAGGAGGGTTCAGGATGGGGAACACATGTATACCCGTGGTAGATTCATGTTGATGTATGGCAAAACCAATGCAATATTGTAAAGTAATTAGCCTCCAATTATAATAAATAAATTTATATTAAAAAATAATTTAAAAAGAGAATACTGGAGACAATATATACCCAAGTTTAAAGTGTGAATAACTCCTTTATGCTAAGACTTCCCTTTTAAGAATTTAGCCTAATTAAAAAATATAATTTACAACTGGACTTTGTGGTAGTCATATTTGTAGTAGTGAAAAATTGGAAACTAGTCAGATACACCTCTATTAGGGATTGGTTCATCAAATTACAGTACATTTACACAATGGAATGTCATGCAGTTACAAAAAGGAGAACATACAGACTTAAATATTAATATGTGAAATTTTCACAGCATACTAATTAAACAGAAAAAATATTGTTACACATACTGTGTAGATTGAATGATTCTATTTATGTAAATATACATGTTTATGTGTTTATTTTTTAAGGTCAGGAGGACTTTATAGAAAAGTATTATCATTGACTGGCTCAGAGTGTGATAAGATGAAAGGAATGGGGATGAGTGTGGGAAGAAAGATTATAGAGGAAATTTACATTTCTTCTTATGGCTCACTATATTATTTTCTTTCACATAAGCATAACCCTTTACATACATTATAGAAACACAGTAAAAATAGTTTCATCATCAAAAACAACTAAAAATACTTGCATTCCACAGTACTTTTTCTACCTTCTTCCTGCCATTCATTACTCTCAGTAACTAAATCTGATTCTTACAGAGGTCCACCAGAACTCTCAAATTCCAAGATTAAGACCTCATTCATACTCAAGAAAGGAGAATCAAAATTCCTTAGTGGTAGGTAATTCTCAAAATGCTACTTACATCATGGAACATTCTTACTTTTTCTCTTCTGAGTTCCATTCAAAAGAAAAAACAAATAATCGAGAACTTACCACAATATAGTATGCATATAATCTATGTATATGTCTGTCTTCTCTAAGAACCTCTGTGTTTCACACTGGCAGTGTTTTTCTACATCCTTCTATGGAAATGGCAAGCCACTCCAGTGTTTTTGCCTGGAGAATCCCAGGGACAGGGGAGACTGGTAAGCTGCTATCTATGGGGTCACACAGAGTCGGACACGACTGAAGCGACTTAGCAGCAGCAGCAGCAGTCCTCAAGTATGTATATGAAGTGAAGTGAAGTCGCTCAGTTGTGTCCAACTCTTGTGACCCCGTGGCCTGTAGCCCACGAGGCTCCTCTGTTCATGGGATTCTCCAGGCAAGAATACTGGAGTGGGTTGCCATTTCCTTCTCCAGGGGATCTTCCTGACCCAGGGATCGAACCCAGGTCTCCTGCACTGCAGGCAGACGCTTTAACCTCTGAGCCACCAGGGAAGCCCATATAGTGGACCTGAAAATGTCCACTGAGTTGCTTACTTAACTAAGAGATAGCTCGATTGATATCCCAAGTGAAGTGCTAATAAATGTGATTGTTTTGTCAATTACTGAAACAGGTGATTTATCTACAGTGAAGTTTATTCTCATTTCTTTGAGAAAATGGATATTAAAAGTATTCACATAAAACAGTAATGCTCTAAATATTTAAACAATTGTAAGATAAATGATGCTGTAGAGAAATGGATTCATTGTTAATGTAGAAGTGTAATTATCTTTATTAAAAGTGTATGAATACTAAAATTCTTGTCAAGTTAACAAGGTTGAGAATCTGAAGTTCTTAAAACTATTCATATGCAGCTATCTGACTCCAGGTCACGGCTTAAAACGCTACACTCAGGTACCAATTCCAATAGTTGAAGAGGCTGACAGAAAATGATGAATCAACTGAATTCATATGTGATTTATGTTCATTTCATTAAATCACATTTATTACCCACAATCTTATTAATATCTGTGTGTTGAGTTCTAATACCTGCTGATTACTCCCTTCCCAATCCTTGCCCTCACCCCACCCCAAAGCCCACTATTCTTTAAAAAGTTGGAAGTTTTTGACATATAATTTCCTTATGCCTTCTACACATTATAGAAACTCTCAATATGCTATCACTTAAGAGATATTCAACCTATTTACATAATTCTACTGATGAGGGACTCTCTGGTAAAGTGTAATTCAAATTTTATATAACATTAAATAGAAGAAGTTAGTTGAAAATTAGAACTAGAATATACTTCCTTAAAATCTCTGCCTGAGTGAGTGAAGTCGTTCAGTCATGTCTGACTCTTTGCGACCCCATGGACTGTAGCCTACCAGGCTCCTCTGTCCATGGGACTTTTCAGGCAATTGTACTGGAGTGGGTTGCCATTTCCTTCTCCAGCAGATTTTCCCGACCCAGGGATCGAACCCAGGTCTCCCGCATTGGAGACAGACGCTTTACTGTCTGAGCCACCAGGGAAGTCAAAATCTCTGCCTATTGACCCTAAATTCTGCTTTCTGGAACAGCAAAATATAACATAATTGTTTTCTAGTTTTGGAGCCTAGTTTATCCCAAGTTTCTCAGTTCCTTTTCACTCTATTATTTATTATTAAGCACTTACATCCAATAGCGGTATCCTTTGGATAACTGACCCCTGTAGCCTTCCCATTCATCTCTTCTGCTCTCACACTCTTCCTATTTTAGCTTATTTCCAAAACCCAAGGCCAGCGTTAAATGCCTTAATTTATCAATTACCTTCCTTTTCTATTTGTAATATTGTAATATCTATTCATACTCTGACACATCCAGTTGTCTGTTCAACATTTAGCATTCTTGTCTAATCTTTCCTGAAACTCTGACTTTGAAGGTGTGCCCTGAGAGTCTATTGCTTACTTTTACTCAGTCATCATACTTTGAATTTCCTCCTTTTCCTTATTTTGTCCAACCTAAGTTTCTGAACTCTTAAATCAAGATTGTAAACCTTCTCCAAAATGGCCATCTTGCCTGAGAGGAAACTCCAGCTATTTATAATGTCTGTCTAACCAAAATTTTCTAAATGTGTCCATCTTCAACATGCAGAATATTTTTACAACTTCATTAGGATTCTGCTTATGACACTTGCTTTTCCAGAACATGGAGTTTTACCATGCCATATCTATATTTTATTGACATAACAGCTTCCATAATTGATCTGTCCAAGTTTATCAACACAGTCTTGCAACCAGGAAGTAATATTGACACGTTACAGTGAAGACTATACTTTTCCAATTATATTAGCTGAAAAAAAATAAGTAAAACACTATATCTTACTTCTTTCTCTTCTATGGAGAACAAATTCTGAGAAAAAAGTAAACAATATTATAATAAAGTTACAATAACAATAATAGTTCTCTATTTCCCTTTTCCTAAAGAATAAAAAGTACATTTAATTTCTAAAAACAAAATAAATAAAGTGAATGGATTAAAATCTACTTAATATCAGTTAATGCAATGGGTTGAATATATATTTTCATATATTTTATTCTTAGTTAATCTTTTAAAAAAGTGATTATTGCCGTATAACTTCTTTATTTAAAAAATATTTAAAATTAAAACTCCTTCAAAGGTAATGAGGCCTTAAACACTTCTTCAGTCTCAATCTGGGTTGTAATCTTGCGGGTAAGTCAGACCACAAATTATAATTTGTTATAACAAATAAAAGAAAAATGAAACTCATGTATTATACCAGAGAGAGGCCAAAAAGGTTAACATTTCCTCTCCAGGCCTGAAAGAAAGTCAATAGAAGAATGTTTGAAGCTTTCACCAGAAAAGCTGAATCTTTAGTGATAGTGAAGAAAATCTATTCTGAAATTGTACCTGTTAAAGAAAACAGATAGAACAAAGAGCGATGGAAGATCTGCAGAGAAAATAAAGAAGCAAACGCTATGATTTTTTTTTGAGGCTTCAGTAAGCCTTACACAGGAAGCAACATTAGTTCAACAATGGTTCTTGATGCAAAAAGTCTTTAAGATTCATGTTGGTATTTTAATATTGAGATTTATCTTTCATTACTTTAAAAAATGGTAAATTATAAAGAACAAACTATTTCCACTTAAAATAGTTTAACAATGAAGAGAATTAAATACTATTAATATACTATTATATAGAAAATTTTATATAAAAAACACATAAAACCAGACATATGCAAAACAATCACACTGGACTACTCTCTCACATTATGCATAAAAATAAAGTCAAAATGAATTAACACTTAAACATAAGTTGTGAAGCCATAAAAGTTCTAGAAGAAAACACAAATGTAAGCTCTTTGATGTCAGTCTTAGTAATAATTTTGGGGATAGGTCTCCTCAGGCAAGGAAAATAAAAGCAAATGTTAACAAATGGGAATATCTCAAACTAAAAAGATTTTGCACAGAGAAGGAAACTATGAGCAAAACTAAAAGGTTGCCTACAGAAAGGGAGAAGATATTTGCAAATAATATATTTAATCATGACTTAATATTTAAAATATACAAAGAACTCACACAACTCAACAAGAAAAAATAAACTTGACTTAAACAAAAAGGTGCGGGGGGAGGCAGAGGATCTCAATAGACCTTTTCTCAAAGAAGATACACAGATGCCCAATGTACCTATGAAAAGGTGCTCAACTTCACTAATCATCAAGGTAAGTACAAATCAAAATCACAATGACATATCATTGTACATCTGTAAGGATGATAATTATCAAAAAGACAACAAATAATAAGTGCTGGCAAGGATGTGGAGAAAAAGAAACTTGTGCACTGTTGATGGGAATATACATTGATACAGCCACTGTGGAAAACAGTATGGAGATTCCTCAAAAATGAAAAATAGAGCTACCATATGATCCAGCAAAACCACTCTTGGGTATTTATTTGAAGAAAACAAAAAGAGTAATTAGAAAAGCTATATGAACCCTTATGTTTATTGTAGCATTATTTGCAATGGCCAAGATACAGAAGCAATCTGAGTGTTCATCAACAGATGATAAAGAACATGTGATATATATGGGAAGTGGCATTACTGGTCAAGAACACACCTGCAAATCCAGGAGACACAAGAGACACATATTCAATCCCTGGGTCAGGAAGATCCCCTGAAGGAGGGCATGGACACACTATTCTTCAACTATTCTTGCCTGAGGAATCCCATGGACATAAAACCCTGGTGGGCTACAGTCCACAGGGTCGCAGAGTCAGACATGACTGAAGCAACTTAGCACGCATGCTCGTTCACTAAATTTGAGCTCAGTTCAGTCACTCAGTTGTGTCCGGCTCTTTGAGACCCCATGGACTGCAGCATGCTAGGCTTCCCTGTCCATCACCAGCTCGCAGGGCTGGCTCAAACTCATGTCCATCTAGTCGATGATACCATCCGACCATCTCATCCTCTCTCATCCCCTTCTCTTCCTTCCTTTAATCTTGCCCAGCATCAGGGTCTTTTACAGTGAGTCAGTTTTTTGCATCAGGTGGCCAAAGTATTGGAGTTTCAGCTTCAGCTCAGTCCTTCCAATGAATATTCAGGACTGATTTCCTTTGGGACTGACTGGTTTGATCTTCCTGCAGTCCAAGGGACTTAAAGAGTCTTCTTTATCACCACAGTTCAAAGTATCAATTCTTCGGTGCTCAATTTTCTTTATAGTCCAACTCTCACATCCATACATGACTACTGGATAAACCATAGCTTTGTCAAGATGGGCCTTGGTTGGAAAATTAATGTCTCTGCTTTTTTAATATGCTGTCTAGGTTGGTCACAGCTTTTCTTCTAAGGAGAAAGCATCTTTTAACATCATGGCTGTAGTTAACATCTGCAGTGATTTTGGAGCCCAAGAAAATAAAGTTGTCACTGTTTCCCCATCTATTTGCCATGAAGTGATGGGACCAGACACCATGATCTTAGTTTTTTGAATGATGAGTTTTAAGCCAGCTTCGTTACTCTTCTCTTTCACTTTCATTAAGAAGCTCTTCAATTCCTCTTCACTTTCTGCCATAATGATGGTGTCATCTGTACATCTGAGGTTATTGATATTTCTCCCGGTAATCTTGATTCCAGCTTGTGCTTCATCCAGCCCTGCATTTCGCATGATGTACTCCGCATAGAAGTTAAATAAGCAGGGTGACAATATACAGCCTTGATATTCTCCTTTCTCAATTTGAAACCAGTCTGTTGTTCCATGTTCAGTTCTAACTGTTGCTTCTTGAACTGCATACACATTTCTCAGGAGGCAGGTCAGGTGGTCAGGTATTCCTATCTCTTGAAGAATTTTCCAGTTTGTTGTGATCTACACAGTCAAAGGCTTTGGCATAATCAATAAAGCAGAAGTAGATGTTTTTCTGGAACTCTCTTGCTTTTTTGATGATCCAACGGAGGTTGGCAGTTTGATCTCTGGTTCCTCTGCCTTTTCAAAATCCAGCTTGAACATCTGTAAGTTCACAGTTTATGTACTCTTGAAGCCTGACTTGGAGAATTTTGAGCATTACTTTGCTAGCATGTGAGATGAGTGTAATTGTGAAGTAGTTTGAACATTCTTTGACATTTATCTTCTTTAGGATTGGAAAGAAAACTAACCTTTTCCAGTCCTGTGGCCAATGTTGATTTTCAAGATTTGCTGGCATATTGAGTGCAGCACTTTCAAAGCATCATCTTTAAGATTTTAACAGCTAACTGGAATTCCATCCCCTTCACTAGCTTTGTTCATAGTGATGCTTCCTAAGGCCCACTTGACTTTTCAGTCTAGGATCTTGCTCTAAATGAGTGATCACACCATCATGGTTTTCTGGGTCATGAAGATCTTGTCTGTATAATTTTTCTTTGTATTCCTGCCACCTCTTCTTAATATCACTAAACTTACTATGATAATTATTTCATGACATGCATAAGTCAAATCATTATGATGCACACCTTAAACTTATACAGTATCAATTATAATTTACTAATTGTATGTCAATTATATTTCAATAAAACTGGAAGAAAAATGAAGAAAGCTAAACTACAGAGAGCAAATGATGTGTCAGTGAAAATAAGCTAATGATGGGGAGAATTAAAGAATATATATAATTTTTCTGTAAACTGAGTATTTTTAAAATCATTTCAAGTTAAATAAAACATAGAAGACAAACATTCTTCTAATTTTGCTGCAAAGGGCCAGGCATTCTTTTTGGATTATGTCTTACTTTTGGCATTCATTCTTTATGTTCCCTCAGTTTGAAACCTATCCTTTGCAAGTATCTATATGTTCTACCACTTGTTTTTTCAAGTCAATTCAAATATACCCTTTTAATTTCTCTTTCCTTGTTCTCCTTTCTAAAACTGCAAACCCCACCTAACCAGTTCCTATCCTTTTCTTACATTTTTCTTTGCTCCCATTAAAAACTCCACAAGAGCAGGCTTTTTTTTTTTTAACAACTTTTGTTTATTACTATAATCTCAACAATAAGAATAATATGTACCACACGGAAGACACTCAATAGGCATTTGTTGAAACAAAAACCGACAAAGAAGGAACCCTAGAAAATAATCATATATGAAGCCTATAATTTCTAGCTAGAAATTCAAGAAGTTCAGAAGAAAAAAGAAACATGTATTTATTGATTTTAACACAAGAGATACAAAAGGCACCAAATAAAAATAGATGTCATACTAATAGAAATAAAATGTTAGTAAGTACCTTACAAGTTTAATATGGCATCCATAATTAAATTTTGTCATATTATGCAAATCAATAAAAGAAGGACTACAACATTATATTACAGACTCTTAACCCATATTTTTATTTTAATTCCATATCAGATACTCTGTAAGACTGTCCCATGACTTTTATGGGCTCAACATGCTGCCAGTGTCTTAAGCTTAAACCGACCCAATCTCTGTGCACAGAAGGCAGTTGAACTCGTCACTCATTTCTATCTGATATTGAAATGGAGATTCACTATGGGTATTCTACAAAATTACTCTAGATCTTTTTCACTTGTTGCACACTATTTCTATTACCATCTTTATGCATCTTTAAACTCTGAATTATTTGTTTTGAATCTTCAATTTATTTTTTGGACATGTTTTCTTGGTTTTAAGATGCAAATATTCCTTAAAATACTCTGACGTACATACTCTGGCTTGCATCATTTTCTTTTGCTGTGTATTAGGGCCACTTCCCTAAGTCAAGCTCCTTGGAAATCTATTGCAATCAAGAGAGTGTGCAGAATCCTAGTTTAGAATTAGTGAACATTAGAGATGAAAGATAACGAGAGCAGGGGAGGGGAGGTAATCACATATACACACACCAAAGATAGTTGAGTGAAACAATGGGAAGAAAAACAAGTAGTGTTTATTGAATAACTTATTTTAATCCTAGATAACTGTACCAAATGATGGTATTGTTCATGTGTTGGAAGCAAGGTTTTATTGAGTTAACCTACTCCATGCTGCTCAGCACTTAATTATCTCTCTCAAATGCCATAATGATCATGTAATTCATTTATCAAAAAATTCAATAGAATCCTAATTACCTCAAAAAATAAAAAATAGGTATCATTCATAGTCCTCTTGGATATAATTTCAATTCCATCCTCAATTATTTTTCCTAATACTACTTTCTAAACAAATTGACCTTAAGAAAATCTCTTCAATGCCTTCCACTTTTCTGCCAAATGGTTCATAACCTGGTATTCAAAAACTTTATACTATACATCTGATGTTGTTTTTGTGTTTATCATCTATTAGTTATTACACAAATTTGTTGATCCAGCAAAGCTGGTTTTTTCATGATATTAATATATTTTACTGTCTTTTTTATTTACTGTCCATCTGCCTCTACTAGAATATAATATTCAAGAGGGGACAGACTTGAATCTGTTTTCTTTACTAATATGTCATAAGCACTGAAACAATATTGGTGAATAATTTCCAAATATTTTATATTTTCATAATAGCCATGAGTTAATTGTTTCCTCTCCATTCTCAAAGTGTCTGCTTTAAATTAGGCTGTCATTAACATTTTCTTGTACTGCTATAATATTTTTCTAACTAAATTTCATTCCTAATATTTTCCCAAGTTAATGAATTCTCTTCTTAAGAACGTGTTTTAAAACAAAAATTTGATTTGGTGATTTTTCTCCTAGAAATCAAATAATTTCTAAGAAATGTTTTATGATCTTGGACAAATCTACTTTTCCAATGTCTTCTCCTGTCACTCCACAACCAGAACACTTCTATCTTGGCTACCCTACTGAAGAACATAAACCTTTTAATATATTTCTAAGCACAGAGCACAGGTTAATGAGCTTCCAGAAGAAATAATGGGAGCTCAGTGTTAGTAAAACACGGTGGAGGTGGTGGTGGTTTAGTCACTAAGTTGTGTCTGACTCTTGTGACCTGATGGACTGTAGCCCGTCAGGGTCCTCTGTCCTTGGGATTTTCCAGGCAAGAACACTGGAGTGGGTTGCCATTTTCTTCTCCAGGGAGTCTTCCTGCCCCAGGGATCAAACCTATGTCTCTTGCGTCTCCTGCATTGGCAGGCAAATTCCTTATTAACACTGAGCCACCTGGGAAGCTCATTTATGTAGGTATAATTCATTTCTGGGCCTCCTGGGATTGAAACTGGGCCTCCTGCACTGTAGGCAGATTCTTTACCATCTGAGCTACCAGGGAAGTCCCAAATTAATTTCAAAGCCACTAATAAGCTGTGATGCACGATTTGCAGTAAACAAATCTTTTACAACTGTTTCAATTATTTGGCATGACTGAATCTGTAGCCCAGAGTGGTGAGAGCATTATTCAATAAAACTGAACTGCTGTTGATGATTCTGCAGCACTCATAGACAATTAGACTGATCTTGTAATGCTAAAAGTGAGTAAACATTACTTCCATTTTCAGAAAGAATGGGGAGATGTCATAGTTCATAAGCTACATCACTGGATAATACTCTAAGATGAATACTTTAAGGAACCATTTGTGAATACAGAGGGAAAAAAGTAGTAATCCCTAGGGTCCAACAGAATTTCTGTAAAAATTAATCAAATCAAACTAACCTTGGTTGCCTAGTTGGTAAGCTAGTAAGTCAGGAATATGTACTATAATTATGAAAGACATCAGGAAATAAAGGTTCCACTTATTCCTGTGACTGAGATAGCGTGGTGTGCTCATTATCCCTGTTTCTTTCCTCTACTGGATACACAGCCAACTATATTTCTCAGTTTCCCTTGCAGTCAAGTGGACCTATATGACTAAGTCCTGGCCAGCTGACTGAACCAAAAGTGATACACAGCGCTTTCATATTGACTCCTCTTCTGTGAAACCCCATGGAGTGCAGCACACCAGGCCTCCCTGTCCATCATCAACTCCCTGGAGCTTGCTCAAACTCATGTCCATCAAGTTGGTGATGCCATCCAACCATCTCATCCTCTGTCGTCCCCTTCTCCCCTTCAATCTTTCCCAGCATCAGGGTCTTTTCCAGTGAGTCAGTCCTTCGCATCAGGTGGCCAAAGTATTGGCGTTTCAGCTCCAGTATCAATCTTTCCAGTGAGTATTCAGGACTGATTTCCTTTAGGATTGATTGGTTTGATCTCCTTGCAGTCCAAGGGACTCTCAGATTTTTTACTATGGTGCTACCTTGGAGCCCCTTGGAGGACTGTACCTCTATAAATATGTACTCTGTTTCCCCATGTGATATTCTGTCTGCTGAATATATATAATCAAGGTTTTTACCCTTGCCATAAAACAACTCTTGCCAGGGTCAAAAATGATCTTCACATGGCTAAACCTATTGTTTTGTTTGTTTTTTTCTCCAATCTCACTCTATTTTATTTCTCAAAAGTAACTGACATGTTTGTTCAGTCTTATTTTGGCTTTAAAAACACTATTATCTTTCTTTTTTTATTCCTTTAATTCTGTAGATATGTGAGTTTGTGGATGTTCACTAAACTTATTTTGAATATTTAAGTGACATCATATGCCATATATTATAAACTTATACAATGCTATGTGCCCTGCTTATTTGCTCGGTCATGTCCGACTCTTTGCACCTCCACAGACTGTAGCCCACCAGGCTCCTTTGTCCATAGGATTCTTCAGGCAAGAATACTGGAGTGGGTTGCCATTTCCTCCTCCAGGGGATCTTCCCAATCTAGGGATCAAACCCAAGTCTGTTCCATCTCTTGCATTAGCAGGCAGATTTTCTACTCCTGCACCACCTGGGAGTCCCTTGGACGATTGTACTCTATAAATATGTACTCTCTGTTTCCCCATGTGATATTCTGTCTTTTGAATATATTCTAATGAAGGTTTTTACCCTTGCCATAAAACAACTCTTGCCAGGGTCAAAATTTACTTTCACGTGGCTAAACCTATTGTTTTGTTTGTTTCCTCCCATTGAACCTATTTGATTTCTCAGAAGTAACTGACACATTTGTTCAGTCTTATTTTGGCTTTAAAAACACTACTATCTCCCCCACCCCCATTCCCTTAATTCTGTAGCTATGTAACTTATTTTGAATATTTAAGTGATATCATATGCCATATATTATAAACATACATAGTGCTTTGTGCAGTGCTAAGTCACTCAGTCACGTCTGACTCTTTGCAACCCCATAGGCTGTAACCCACCAGACTCCTCTGTCCATGGGATTTTCCAGGCAAGAATCCTGGAGTGGGTTGCCATGCCCTCCTCCAGGGGATCAGCTCATCCCAGGGATCGAACCCAGGTCTCCAGCATGCAGGCAGATTGTTTACCATCTGCGCCAACAGGGAACCCCAAATAGGGCTATATGTCAATAATATCTCAATAAAATTGGAATAAAAAAAATAACACTGTTTTGTCTTCTCATATAACTAGTCACCTATGTTGTTTGCTTTTGTGATCTCATCTCCCCTCCTTACTAATTCCATCCCTAAGGTCAGTTACCAGACTCCTACTTTGCATGCTCTCACTAATATGTTCTCACCAAGTTTCATGCCTTAAAATCAACTACACAGAGATAATTGACAAATATATGTCCATCTCACACCTTTCACTTGAACATTAGACCTATTCATCCAAACTGCTTCCTGAGAAATTTTATCTAATAGGATTTCAGACTTGATGCAAAAATTGAACTCTTCCTGTTTCTTTCAAAAACTGAGCCTCATCAGTCTTCTCGATTTGGTAAATGATAAATGTATTTCAGTCCAGTTCAGCCGCTCAGTTGTGTCCGACTCTTTGCAACCCCATGAAAATCAGCATGCCAAGCCTCCCTGTCCATCACCAAATCCCAGAGTTCACTCAAACTCATGTCCATTGCGACAGTGATGCCATCCAACCATCTCATCCTCTGTCGTCCCCTTCTCCTGTCCCCAATCCTTCTCAGCATCAGGGTCTTTTCCAATGAGTCAACTCTTTGCATGAGGTGGCCAAAGTATTGGAGTTTCAGCTTTAGCATCAGTCCTTCCAATGAACACCCAGGACTGATCTCCTTTAGGATGGGCTGGTTGGATCCCTCGCAGTCCAAGGGACTCTCAAGAGTTTTCTCCAACACCACAGTTCAGAAGAATCAATTCTTCAGTCCTCAGCTTTCTTCACAGTCCAACTCTCAAATCCATACACGGCTACTGGAAAAACCATAGCCTTGACTAGACGGACATTTGTTGGCAATGTCTCTGCTTTTTAACATGCTGCCTAGGTTGATCATAACTTTCCTTCCAAGGAGTAAGCATCTTTTAATTTCATGGCTGCAATCACCATTTGTAGTGATTTTGGACCCCCAAAAACAGTCAGCCACTGTTTCCACTGTTTCCCCATCTATCTGGCATGAAGTGATGGGACCAGATTCCATGATCTTCATTTTCTGAATGTTGAGCTTTAAGCCAACTTTTTCACTCTCCACTTTCACTTTATCAAGAGGCTCTTTAATTCTTCTTCACTTTCTGCCATAAGGGTGGTGTCATCAGCATATCTGAGGTTACTGATACTTCTCCAGGAAATCTTGATTCCAGTTTGTGTTTAATCCAGCCCTGCATTTCACATGAAGTACTCTGCATATAACTTAAATAAGCAGGGTGACAATATATAGCCCTGACATACTCTTTTTGCTATTTGGAACCAGTCTGTTGTTCCATGGCCAGTTCTAACTGTTGCTTCCTGACCTGCATACAGATTTCTCAAGAGGTAGGTCAGGTGGTCTGGTATTCCTTTCTCTTTTAGGATTTTCAACAATTCATTGTTATCCACACAGTCAAAGGCTTTGGCATAATCAATAAAGCAGAAATAGATGTTTTTCTGGAACTCTCTTGCTTTTTCAATGATCCAGTGGATGTTGGCAATTTGATCTGGTTCCTCTGCCTTTTTTAACCAGTTTGAACATCTGGAAGTTCATAGTTCATGATTGTTGAAGCCTTGCTAGGAAAGTAATGCTCAAAATTCTCCAAGCCAGGCTTCAACAACAACAAAAAAATGTATTTCAGTTCTAGTCTAATAAACTTGAGATCAGCCTTGACTGTCATTTTCCATACTCCACACTTATTCCTCATCAAATTCCTTCCCTTCAAAATATAGCTCTAATAAACAACTTTCACTAGTACTTCCACTGTTATCATCCTGGACTAAGTTGTCCTCATTTCTCATCTCTTATTGTTAAACTAAGTTTCTACCTGGCTTTCTTATTTCTACTTTGTTGTTTGTTTTTTTTTAACACAAACTCTGTCATCCACACACAAATTTGGGTGTTACATTTAAGAAATTAGAGTTTTCAAAAAATTAATTTAATAATAATGTACAGAATTGCTTTTTAAAATGACAATCAGATCATATCACTTTTCTGAACTTTATATAAATATTCAGTCAACTTTTGAATATGTAAAAAGACTGTTTAACATGTTCAGTTCAATTCAGTTCAGTCGCTCAGTCATGTCTGAATCTGCGAGCCCATGAATCCCAGCCCACTAGGCCTCCCTGTCCATCACCAACTCCCAGAGTTCACTCAAACTCATGTCCATCGAGTCAGTGATGCCATCCAGCCATCTCATCCTCAGTCGTCCCCTTCTCCTCCTGCTCTCAATCCCTCCCAGCATCAAAGTCTTCTCCAATGAGTCAACTCTTTGCATGAGGTGGCCAAAGTATTGGAGTTTTTGCTTTAGCATCAGTCCTTCCAAAGAACACCCAGGACTGATCTCCTTTAGGATGACTCCTTGCTGTCTGAGAGACTCTCAAGAGTATTCTCCAACACCACAGTTCAAATCCATCAATTCTTCGGTGCTCAGCCTTCTTCACAGTCCAACCCTCACATCCATACATGACCAGTGGAAAAACCATAGCCTTGACTAGACGGACCTTTGTTGGCAAAGTAATGTCTCTGCTTTTGAATATGGTATCTAGGTTGGTCTAACATTAGGTCAAAAAAAAAAAAACTATGGACTGAATTATTTTTAGAATAATTAAAAAAAATTATGTTTTAACATGAATCAACATGCCAGTGGTGTTCATTCTTTGAAGTTACAATTTCATCATTATTTCCAATTTTATTCATTCAGTCTTGTTAGCAAAACATACAGAAGTAACTTGCTTAGCCAAATCTATCAAGCAACTAAAATACTTACCTTGAGGATTCAGCAATAATTTAAATAATGATCATTCTTCAACAATATATATTATATATCCCATAATTATATATTCTAATATTCATAACATAATAATATCACATATAAAAGATACCTGATACTATACAAACATTATCTAAATTTAAAGCTCTCAATTATTCTAATGACTAAAATAAGATTTCATTACTACATGGAAGCAGAACAATAAAGAGAAATTATATGAGCAATACACTATAAATAGTATGCTTTATTTTACCAGTCTTATACTCAGACACCCATACATGATTGTGTAACCAAGAATGGACTTTGTTTAATGAAAGTATGCCCATAGTCATCTTATGTTAAACCATCCCAGAAATGAATGATTCCTTGATGCTGCCAGATGTTCATAGATATTTTGCTTAGAAGGGATATAAATAAATTAGAGAATACCATTCTATATTTATAATAATGCAGATTAAGGATGATTTTCATCTTACTATAAGATCACAAAATTTTTTTAAAATCTAAAACTAAACTATTTCTCACAAACTGAAAAATCCAAAGCAAGAATATGAAAGCAGATCTGCAAAATTTGGCTCATATCCATTTTTTCTGTTCTTGTTCTTTCTAGTTAGACCCAGAGGAACTTCTATCCTTGTGCCTGCCTCAATTTGAAGGTCAATAGTGGGGAGAGTCATCTTTTACTTGTCTAACCCATCCCTTTCTTTAAAAATACCTTTTATCAATGAGTTTCTCCTAATAAGCATAATGAACTTTAAAATGGAGAGATCATATTAACACATTTTAATATATAGTCATTTTAAAGGCTAAAAAAATAACTTTATAGATTTTATTTCTGTTTTCTTTTAAACTAAATTATGTCATTATCTGTCTCAAATGATATTGTCATTCATCATGTGCCCAAAGCCTCCTAGAAGAAAGGTTTTAGCCAAGTAGTTTAATCATTTTGATAAAAACATGGTTTAAAGAGAATGCCTAAAGACTGGGTTAAACATGCTATTCCACCAGCATTTCTTTTATATTTAATATTTGCCTTTAGCCCAGAAGAATTAGGAAAATTACCTGGAGTTCACTGCCACAAGTGATAGAACACAGGCATAATAGATTTTCTTCATGTGTCTATGTATTATACATTTAAGTTACTATGTATCTGATGAAAGTAATTTGTAAAAGAGTATTTCTAAAACTATTTATCTGACATCTATTCAAAATGCATTTTCTGCACTTAATTAGAATGACCATAGAGATTTGCTAACCTTTCACGACACAGTGACTTAAAAATCCATTAAAGTTTTTGAAAAAATGCACTCCTTGACTTTTCTGTAATTCTAAGAGCAAACAGCTATCTAACATTTTCAGGATCATTAAATTAAAAATGATAAGGAAAGAAAATCATTAACTAATTTATATTTCTCTTCTAATGGGAATAGAATTAGTAATTACTTTTGCTGGTGAAACATCCTGTAGTCAGTCAATTGAATCTGAATCACAAGCTTATCGTTCAAGGTATGGGGCCTTCTGACCTTCAATTACAAATTCTCACCGTTGTGTTTATAGCAAGGAATTAATGCAAGTGAAATAGAGTCTTTGTGTTTAACCACCCAAACTTTTATGCTCAAATTTTGTTTTCATATGCTCCATTTATATTTTTATTTCTTATAAATTATAACCATGCTTGGCCCAGTATCTTACATACTGTAACAATAAATATTTACTAAATTAATGTGTGAATCCATTTGGGCATTTGACAAAATGATGAGAAGTAAGGCAAGAGTTTTTATAGTCAAGACTTTCATTCAAAACTCATGAGAGTCGTGGAAGTCATAGTGAACAGCAATTACAATCTGAAGTTTTCTCTTCCTCACAGGACAATGTGTAAGCACACAAGCAATTAATTCTGTTCACATTTGACCTGCTGTCCTTGTTAAAATTACTGATGTTTTAGAAGATACTTTCATTTCATCCACCTATTTCCTTGACAGTATTAGTGATCTACCTCCCCTTTTAAGGTAGTATTTATTTCAGTTCTAAAATTATATTTAAACAGAAAATTCATTCCTCATTACATTTTATATGGCATTTATTATATTTTGCTTGAACAAGGCAACAGATTTGTGACCCTTAAATAGAAACTATGAAACCAACCACAAAGCAGTTTATAGAATGTTTGAACGATACATCTTTGCCAAAAAGGCCTGTAAAATTACACAGAACACTGTTCTATAGTATTTAAATTTGAATTAACAATCGTTGTATCCCCACTGATGTGAGCTGTTATAATTTTCGTTTTATAGAGTACATTCCTAAGAAGGAGTCAAGAAGAGCATCGCAGTTTACCTACCAGATTTCTTACTGAAAAATGCAATATTTCTGATAACTTGATTTTACCTCAAATTATGATTTTTTGCTAATTGTAGATTGCTATATTCCTAAAAATAGCAATATGATGTAACGAAAGTGGTTGTTGACAAGTCTAGTATATTCGACTTGATTGTTGTTGTTGTTCAGTCGCTAAGTCATGTCTGACTCAACCAATCAAATATTCTAATGTTGGTGAAAAAGTACTCTTTAGAATTAGGGAAACAGATATGTGGACTTAGCCAACTTACAAACTTACACTGCCAACCTCAAGTAAAACTCTTGGGCCCTCATTTTACAAAAAGAGTATACTTGAACATTACTCTCATCAACAGAAAGGGTGTTCTACGCCTGTTCTTACTGAAGGGGCTGCTCTGTGCACACTAATGGGAGGACAGCTTTCTGTAACAGGCAATATTCCGAATATAAATACACAGGAGTGTCCTGAAACTGTAAGCTGATTCCTAAACACAAGGTCCGTTTAAGAAGGAGAGCTTCAGATTGTTTGTGGCTCTCACATGTTCAGTTGGAAATTCTCCTCATACTAGCTGGGATTTCAGAGTACATCGACACACAGAAAGCAGTTGTTCCCACATCTTAAAATAGCACACAGTGAACGTTTAACCTTTCTGCTGCCCAGTCAGTGTCTAATTACTATTTTATATCTAAACACATACACAATCTCCATTTTTCATTCCTCATTATTAAATAGGACATAGATAGAAGTAAAGCAAACTCACTGATCTTTAAAAATAGGAAATTACAGAAAAAAAGTATTTTTAGGCATTTATGTGAATATGTCAACTAGTCAAATTCAAAATTTTTGTTAAAACATCAGTCCTTCAAAATGACTCTATTTTAAAGTGACTGCTCTTTAGTAAAAAGAGTTGGTACCCTTTTAGATTATTAATGATGGGGAAAATTTCTTTTTCTAGTCCTGATGTTATATTTAGCAACTTACTAAGTGTCTATACAGGACATGAACTCTTGGGGCATTTAGAATAATTGTCTCTCCAAGATTTGTCACATGTCCATTGTTTATAAATAACCTAGTTTATTTACTAGATACTGTCAATATCTCCTCCTAGCATTATAAACACCAATTACTGAAGTTTAACCAGTCAGATTGCCCTAAAAATAGTGGCTTTTTTCTATTTTCCTGAGGAATATTTACAGATCTAAAGTTTTCTCCATGTCAGTTATATATTATTACCCCATCATATCCTGGTGTTCTGCATCACCAGACTGATCCAAATTGAAAATATTCTGAAAATTTTTTTTCCAAAAGTTCCAAAAAGCAAAACTTAAATTTGTCATTGTATCAACAACTATTTATGTAGCATCCACATTGCATCTAAAACTATTTTCATAGTATTTATATTGTGTTAGGTATTATAAATAATCTAGAGATGATTCAAGTGTAGTGGAGGATGTGCTTATTTAGGTTAAATGCAAATATTATGCCATTTTATACAAGGGACTTGAGTATCTAAGGATTTTGGTATCTTTGGTTGTCCAGGAAATAATCCCCTACAGGTACAGAGGGATTGATTGTACTGAGATTCAAAAATATATTCAGGGTCAATATTTAAAATCTGAATTGGAATAGCTAAACAATTAACATTCAAGTCTTTATGTTTAACGCAGTCATATTTAGCCCCTTCACTGTGAATGGGGTGAGGAAAAAAAGAAAAAAAAAACTTGGCAGCTAAATAAATTTAAATAAATAAATAAATAAATTTAAATAAATAAATTATTTAATAAATAAATAAATAATTTATTTAAATAAATTTAAATAGCTGTTTGGTTGTATGCATATTATATACAACAACTTTTTTTTTGAAATATGTTTGGATTTCTTTTCTATTTTTTCTTTCATCTGGGGAAGCAAATGAGTGATGATTGTAAACAATACAATAGGCTGCTCAAAAAGAGTGGGGAATCATGTTCTTGATGACAAAAACCCAAAGGCTATGCTTCAGCTCTTCTCTCGGCTGCTCCTATGACCTTGGGTAAGTCCCTTAGTGACTCTGATATGCATTTCCTTCACTTCTAATGATTTGTGCACTTTCCTTTTATAGAGATTACATTCAGTAAACGGGCATTTTTTTGTGATAGCGAAAAAGATCGCCTGGTAAGTAGATACATCAAATCCCATCTGAGCGCGTGACAGGTTCCATGGCGTTACACTGCGTGTGGGCACTGATCCTGCCAGGGATAGAGTGACCTGCTGTCTGAGCCCACGGAAGTAACCTGAAGGAGCACTCCAAATGTGCTTCTGCCAGCGTTACCCACCTGGGGAAATTTCTCACTCAACAACTGGGGAGGGATAACTACTTTTCACCCTGGCCTTCTCACCACTTGCACGATGTTTATCCCATTTCAAGATGCCATCTGTGGTGTTTTTCAACATCGTTATCTCAGAGGTTGAAGGAATCACGCATAACTAGATTATTTATTATGAGTACATCTGGCATTTTTGGAATTGTCAAAGAAACTGACAGCTCCTATAGCCTAATAACTTCTTTCTATATTTTACTGTCTTTGACAGAAAAACTGCTGTTGAAGTTAGTACTTGCAAAGTTAAATAAAGGATGCCATAGCCATGGGCATCATTCATAAAAGCAAAGAAAATGGGAAATTCTGCCTTTACATAAACATGATAGTGAGAGCACTTAATTTATAATGTTTTTGCTCTTTGCAGAAATGCAACTCTCTGGATGTAGATGTATAGGTACAGAAGATTGTGCGGTTCTGTTAGAAATTATGTCCCATTTTTCTGTTTGAATTTTGTTATGATTTTTGCTAAGTTTGGGGATTTACAAAAAAAAATTTTAATAAGAAAGCTGTATAATCTTCTCAATTTATATACAAGCAACTCCTTCACTCCTCTCCAGTTTTGTTTTGCTCATTGGTAGGACTAGTTAAATATCTTATCTCTTCACTAGACAACATATACTCTTTGAAGGATGGATGCTGAAGCTGAAGCTCCGATACTTTGGTCACCTGATGTGAAGAACTGACTCACTGGAAAAGACTCTGATACTGGAAAAGACTCTGATGCTGGGAAAGATTGAAGGCAAAAGGAGAAGAGGATGGCAAAGGATGGGATGGTTGGATGGCATCACCGACTCAATGGACATGAGTTTGAGCAGGCTCTGGGAGTTGGTGATGGACAGGGAGGCCTGGTGTGCTGCAGTCCATGGGGTTGCAGATTCTGACACATCTGAGAAACTGAACTGAAGTGAATGCTTCTTTGACAGCAGAGATTGCAATGTGTTCATCAATATACTCCACAGTGATTTATCCCTTATCTTGCAGAAAGCTGATAATCAAATTCTTATTAAATTAAAAATAAGTATAAATTGTTTTAAATGAAAAGATCTAATGACCTATTAAGAGGAGTTTTATTTTTAACCTATTACTAACCATTTAAACAAAAAACACACTACAAGTATTTCTATTTTTAGTAATGTGTAATAATGGGAGATTTCTGTCCCTATTTCACACAAGATAATATTGCAAGTATTTATTGATATCTATGGTTTTTCCAGTGGTCATGTATAGATGTGAGAATTGGACTGTGAAGAAAGCTGAGCGCCGAAGAATTGATGCTTTTGAACTGTGGTGTTGGAAAAGACTCTTGAGAGTCCCTTGGACTGCAAGGAGATCCAATCAGTCCATTCTAAAGGAGATCAGTCCTGGGTGTCCATTGGAAGGAATGATGCTGAGGCTGAAACTCCAATACTTTGGCCACCTCATGCAAAGAGTTGACTCGTTGGAAATGACCCTGATGCTGGGAGGGATTGGGGGCAGGAGGAGAAGGCAACGACAGAGGATGAGATGGCTGGATGGCATCACCGTCTCAATGGACATGAGTTTGATTGAACTCCAGGAGTTAGTGATGGACAGGGAGGCCTGGAGTGCTACAATTCATGGGGTCGCAAAGAGTCGGATATGACTGAGCAACTGAACTTAACTAAGAGCTGAAATATAATAAATCAATTAGAAAAGTAATTGAAATATAAAGCTATTTCAAATACACTATCAGTTCTGTATATTCATAGTGAAAAAAAAAAGCTATTGATAAAATCAGTTACCTAGAATTTGATTTATTCTCTCCTTCTGCATATTTTTAAAATACTTACTGCAAATCAATTTCTGAAAAGCAGATATATTATACTAATAAAATCTCAGAATTGAGCAATTTTCCTACTATATATTACCAAACTATTATGAACTATTAAAAATCATAGGTTACAGAGTTAGATATTTTAATCAATAATAATAAAACAGCTTGAAAAAAGAACAAAGAGAAACAGCTTTATTTAAAACCAATCAGAGCATTTAAGTAGTTTTAAACTCTAAAACCAATTATTTTTTATTATTTAATATATACCCTAGCTACTGGTTTTTAGAAAACTAAAAGACTTCAAAAAACTAATTATCTATATGAAACGAATTGCCAGTCCAGGTTCAATGCATGCTACAGGATGCTTGGGGCTGGTGCACTAGGATGACCCAGAGGGATGGTACCGGGAGGGAGGTGGGAAGGGGGTTCAGGATGGGGAACACGCATATACCTGTGGTGGATTCATTTTGATGTATGGCAAAACCAATACAATATTGTAAAGTAATTAGCCTCTAATTAAAATAAAATTATAATAAAAAATAAAATAATTTGGATCAACAAAAAAATAAAAACAAAACAAAAAACTAATTATCTCTAAAACCTCAATCCTTGAACCATGCTTCACTGAAAAATATTAAAAATTAATTCTGCTGCACTTTTTAACAGAATGTGTTATATATAACCCTATTCTCTTTTATTTTTACTTTTATTTCCTTCTCTCCTCTTTTACTGTTTATTGCAGTAACTTACAAGTCTCTTTCTTCCAAAATCCCCACAATTTTGCTTATTTTGATTCTAATCTATAAGATTCTTGAATGCAAGAATTTAAAAGCAGTTATTTGAATAGACTGCCTGTACTTAATTATTACATATCAGTTGACCAAATTTGATCAGCCTGACTTAATCTCTAGAAAGTGATCTTGGAGGTAAAAAAGACAAAACAGAAGAGTTTAAACACTATGTAAAAATCCAAAGAAACAAACAACAAAAACACCTCACTTTAATAAAAGTGAATGTTGCTCAGTCCTGTCTGACTCTTCGCTATTCCAAGGACTTGGCCCTCTCGGTTCCTCTGTTCATGGAATTCACAAGGCAAGAATGCTGGATTGTGTTGCCATTTCTTTCTCCAGGGGATCTTCCCAACCCAGGAACTGAACCCTGGTCTCCTGCATTGCAAGTAGTTTCTTTACCATCTGAGCCACCAGGGAAGCCCTCACTTTAAGAGAAAAGCTATTTAATTAGTCAGATACATGTATCTTCCATTTATGTGAGGAAATTTGGTCAGTTTGCTCAATATATGTCAAGTACTCAAATACACAATTTAAATTCATATGCAATTTCTACTGAAATGTACTCAATAACTATGCAGGTGACTGATTATTTTTCAAGAGAAGAACGCAAAAAGGAACTGTGATGTTTAATCCCTTTGTGGCACTAATTTAATTTTCTCCTAAACAATATACTGATTAGGATTTTTTAAAATGTGTTAAATGACTATGGTTTTCTCTATAACATTGATTTTGCAAAATGAAAAAAGTAAAAACAAAATACCACCTTTGCATGCATGCATGCTAAGTCACTTCATTTGTGTCCAACTCTGTGTGACCCCATGGACTGTAGATTGCCATGCCCCTCAGTCCATGGGATTCTCTAGGCAAGAATACTGGAGTGAGTTGCCATGCCCTCCTCTAGGGGATTTTTCCAACTCAGGGATGGAAACTGTGTCTCCTGAAACTCCTGAATTGCAGGTGGATTCTTTACAGCTGAGCCACCAGGGAAGCCCATACCACCTTAAAGCTTATTTTCTTGGTTGTATGAATGACCATGTTTAAAAATAAAAGAAGATAAGCATAACTGCTAGTATATCCTAGAGTTGTGCTCCATTATATCAAAGCATTTTGAATTGCTAAAACAAAACTAGTTGGAGAACAAAATGACAACACATCAAATTATTAGCTGAATATAGTGCTAAAGGAAGAATATTCTGAAAAGAAGATTGGCTGTTTAAAGATAAAGCACATTAGAGTCAACCATTAATGTCAAAGGCAAGCAAAGACAGTTTCAAGTATTCCAGTTAATATGCACGAATAGTGGGCTGTAGCTGGATTCAGGCTGATGCAGGTGCATGTTAGCGCTGCAAACAAAACACACATACACACATTCACACATAGACAAGTACCCAGAGCATGGTATAGGCTAGCTGTCCTGAAATGTAGAGAACAGACCACTGTAAACAGAGAAACCTCAAAATGTAATGAGCTCATATAAATGCCTGAGCACTAGCTCTCTATCTCCTTGTGATTGCTTAACTCATAAGAGCCCAAGAATTTAAATCATACAATGGACACATACTTAGTCTTGAATTCTAGAAGAAAATTCATTCTCTGAAATATTTTCTAGTTGTAGGACTTTGAGCAATGTATCTAATTTTTCCTTGCCTCAGTATTTTCACTCTATAAAATGTTACAACAGTTGAATGTGCCACAAACATGTTACTCAGAGTGTATCGAGTCACAGGTATGCATATAAAAAATGCTTGACACATAGTGTCAAATAAATTTTAATTATTATTTTATTATTATTACTCCACTGTTAATAGTTTGGGTGAAAAACTGAAAATAACAAAATTATGATTTATTTGATTACCAGAAATTTTATTTGAATTCATATGAGCATACTTTTTCACTTACTTTCCAGTGAATAATATTTTATTAGAGTTTTAAATAACTCTAAACAGAGTAGTTATAGAATCAATAAAAGAAGAATACTTCCTGAAGCTATTCTGACCAATCAAGAATAAACACAGTCCTATACAACTGCAAAATTAGCATTTGCACAAAGACAGGTACTATTTCAGGTTTGTAAAACAAACCTGAAATATTTCAAGTTTGTAAACAAACCTGAAATATTTCAAGTTGTAAACAAACCTGAAATATTTCAAGTTTGTAAAGAAAAGGACCCTAACAGATTAAGAACCACCAACTCAGGCAAGCACCTTTGCTAGCAGAATATCCAAATTATACTTTAAATACATTTTTCTTTGAATTCGTTTCCTATTGCTCTGGTTCAGTTCAGTCACTTCAGTAGTGTCCGACTCTGTGCGACCTCGTGGACTGCAGCACGCCAGGTTTCCCTGTCCATCACCAACTCCTGGAGCTTCCTCAATCTCAAACTCCATCAAGCTGGTGATACCATCCAACCATCTCGTCCTCTGTCATCCCCTTCTCCTCCTGCCTTCAATCTTTTCCAGCAACAGGGTCTTTTCCATTGAGTCAGTTCTTCACATCAGGTGGCCAAGTATTGGAGTTTCAACTTCAGCATCAGTCCTTCCAATGAATGTTTAAGAATGACTTCCTTTAGGATTGACTGGTTGGATCTCCTTGCAGTCCAAGGGACTCTCAAGCATTCTCTAACATCACAGTTGAAAAGCATCAATTGTTCAGCACTCAGCTTTCTTTATAGTCCAACTCTCACATCCATACAAGACTACTGGAAAAACCACAGCTTTGACTAGATGGACCTTTGTCAGCTAAGTAATGTCTCTTCCATTTAATATGCTATCTAAGTTGGTTGTGGGCGAAGGAAATGGCAACCCACTCCAGTATTCTTGCCTGGCGAATCCCGTGGACAAAGGAGCCTGGTGGGCTGCTGTCCATGGGGTCGCACAAAGTCGGACACGACTGAAGTGACTTAGCATGCATGCATGCATTGGAGATGGAGAAGGCAATGGCACCCCACTCCAGTACTCTTGCCTGGAAAATCCCATGGGCGGAGGAGCCTGGTGGGCTATAGTCCATGGGGTCACTGAGGGTTGGACACGACTGAGTGACTTCACTTTCACTTTTCACTTTCATACATTGGAGGAGGAAATGGCAACTCATTCCGGTATGCTTGCCGGGAGAATCCCAGGGACAGAAGAGCCTAGTGGGCTGCCATCATGGGGTTGCACAGAATTGGACATGACTAAATGACCTAGCAGCAGGAGCTAGGTTGGTCACAGCATTTCTTCCAAGGAACAAGCGTCTTTTAATTTCATGGCTGCAGTCACCATCTGCAGTGATTTTAGAGCCCCCCAAAATAAAGTTTCTCACTGTTTCCATTGTTTCCCCATCTATTTTCCATGATGCGTTGGAACCAGATTGCTATGGTAGTGGCTTAATCATGAAAGTTGTGCCTGACTCTTGTGACTTCATGGACAGTAGCCCACCAGGATCCTCTGTTCTTGGAATTCTCCAGGCAAGAATACTGGAGTAGGTAGCCATATCCTTCTCCAGGGGGTCTTCCCCACCCAGGGATTGAACTCACATTGCCTTCATCTCCTGCATTAGCAGGCGGATTCTTTATCACTGAACCACCAGGGAAGCCCTTCCTATTGCTGCTGTGACAATTTACCACGATTTTATTATTTTATAATTTTGCAAGTTACATGTCTGAAACGCCATCCAACCGCCTCATTCTCTGTTGTCCCTTTCTCTGCATCTCTTCCTTCTCCTTCGACCCAATGGACATAAGTTTTGGTAAACTCCAGGAGTTGGTGATGGACAGGAAGGCCTGGCATGCTGCAGTCCATGGGGTCTCAAAGAGTTGGACATGACTGAGCGACTGAACTGAACTGATGTCTGAAATGAGTCTCACTAGGCAATATTCCTTCTGAAAGTCTTGAAGGAGAATCTAGTTACTTGCCCTTTCCAGTCTAGAGATTTTCTGCTTTCTGAGACCCATGGCCCCTTCATCCATCTTTAAAGCCAGCACAATGAACCAAGTCCTTCTCATTCTGCCATTACTCAGAAGGAGAGTAATGTCTCCCTCTTACAATCTCTCCCTCTTGTTTCCTTACAATTCTAAGAATCTTTGTGATTACAATGGGGCCACTGGGATAATCCAGAATATTCTTCCTATTTTAAGACTGAATGATTAGCAAACAATTCCATCTGCAACTTTAATCACAGATTCCAGTGACAGCATGTGAACATCTTTGAGGGGTCATTACTCTATCACCCACCTTTCAACTATTTTGGAGGTACTTCTATGTTCAGTACACATTAATATTTGAATACATTTTAAATATGTACACACATGCTTAAAAATTGTGTGTATGTGTATATATACATACATACACACATACATCTTTCTGAAGAGTAGCAAAGTAGGAAAGGAAAAGAGATTGGCTGACATATATGTTATTTTTTATACAACTTTAAGACTCAAAGCGGATCTGAAAGACCTCTCTGAAGAGGTGGCATTTGAAAAGTGACTTGAAGCAAGTGAAAAATTGAAAACAAAAATTAAAGAAACAATGTCAAGCAGAGAGAACAGTAACTTCAAAACTCCTGAAGAGGAAAAAAAAAAGTGTTCAATGTGTTTGAGTAATAACTAAGAGGAAAGGAGAGTCAGGCTGGAATGGAGTGAGACAGGGGAAATGGGTAGGGGCTTAAGTATGAAGGAAGAAAGGGTAGAATGCACAGAGATTTGTCACTTACTTAACTAGAAGAGAGACATGCTCCAGCAGAGGAGACTCATGATTAGATAAATAGCATTATGGTTGATGTGTGCAGAAAAAACTATTGTAAGCCAAAGTGGGAGGCAGGATGATGACTTTGGGGGTTATAACAATAATCCAGGTGAGAAATAGCAGTTGTTCAGACCGTAGTGTAAGCAGAAAAGGTAAAGAAACATGTAAGATTTCAGGCTTTTGAAAAGGAAGGGGTAACACAGTATATTAGGGGGACAAATGTGGAGTCAGAAAGAAAAAGAGGCAGTGGTGGGGAACCCAAGACACCACCAAGATTTTTATCCTGAGCAACTAGCTCAAACAGGACAAGCTTTAGGGGAAGTGTGTTTGAAAGGAAAACTCGAGAGCTCCATTTTTGGACACACTGTGCTTATAGACACCTATGACATACCTGTTGTCAGATGCTACTGGTTACCTAACAATATTCATTCTCTATTCTTTATTAAGAGGTCTAAATTTTAGCTGAACAAATTTTTAGACCCTCTTTAAACTTGACATAGCTCTGTGACTTATTCTGTTTTCTATAGCGGTTTAGCTAGTGCTTAATTAAATATATATCTAAGCAAAGATATTGACTAGGCAGCCAATCATTGTACAGGAGTCTGTGTTCAAGGGAGAGTTCAAGGGCAGTGAAATGCAAGGTGGAGTCTTTAGCATCTAGATGGTATTTGAAGCCAGGGGTCAGGAAAAACTGCTGACATCCCAGATTTTCTTCAGAAAAAAAAAATCAATTTTTTTCCCACACTCATGAGTCTACTCCACTATGATGAAATGGGCACTGAATTAGAATGGCTTTGCCTTGACTTTTTTCCCTTGATTGCCACTCCACAGACTTGTAATACTATAACAGAAGACACATGTATCCATCAGGCCCACAGAAGGAAAACGATCTTTGGCCTTAAAAGAAGAAGTTATCTTAGTTCACTATTCATTACTTTACTATGCAGGCTTCCCAGGTGGCACAGTGGTAAAATCTGCCTGCCAATGCAGGACACACAGGAGACTCCAGCTTGATCCCTGGGTCAGGAATACTCCCAGGGAAATGGCAACCCACTCCAGTATTTTTCCCTGGAAAATCCCACGGACAGAAGAGCCTGGCAGGCAACCTTCCATGAGGTTGCAAAAAGTCAGACATGACTAAGTAACTAATAACACATGCACATTTTACTATATAGAGGTCAGGTTCTTTCTTACTTTCTACATGGATATTTAAGATTATCGTCTTAATGCTAACTACTAGGGGCTTCTCTCTACCAAAGGACACATGCTGAAGTATTCAAAAGGCAGAGATGTCCTGTTTCACCAGACAGTATCTATATTTAATAAAATTTGAGTAGTTTAGATAAAGTTTTTTTCTTTCTGGAAACCATCAAACTCCATAATGCTCCCTGGTGCTGCTCATCTATATATGCAAACTATTGAACTGGTACTGATGGGTATTGAAATTTGAGAGTTCAAGCTAAAAATCATTTTTCTTGGCAGAACTGAACCTTATGCAAAAATTACACAGTATATTTTGTCTTTAAAATGCATTCACTTGAGTACTTCAGCCACTGAAACTTCACAATGAATCTTAATAGCCTAAATTCACACATCTTTCATCAGAGTCCTTGGAGAAGACATCATTAGGTATCTCCTTCACATGCATGACATATTTCTTTCTACAGACACTACAAGAGACGGAAGGGAACCAAGTTTCACCAGACTGGAAGCCAGGACTTGATTTCAGTCATCTCAATGGACTATGAAAGTTTAGAGGTGGTTTGGGTGTTGAGGACTGTAGCATTTCAGGACATAACAATCATAGTGACAGTTTTATCTTTGAATTTATGTTATGTAATTAGCTCGATTTACCTGACATTAGGGCTTCCCAGGTGACACAGCAGTAAAGAATCAGCCTGCTAATGCAGGAGCCACAGGAGAAGCAGGTTCAATCTCTGGGTTGGCGAGATCCCCTATAGGAGGAAATGGCAACCCACTCCAATATTCTTGCTGGAAAAAATCCATGGACAGAGGAGTCTGGTGGGCTCGAATCCATGGGGTCACAAAGAGTCTGACATGATAGACCACTGATGCACACACCCTGGCATTAATGCATCTTTTGAAAACCTTGTATCTTGGATCATAGCCTTGGCTACTTTTTCTCCTCTAGTAAGGCACCCTGGAATTAAAAACCATTAAATTAAGAGTTTCTCCTTAATATTATTATACTTGTGATTTCAAATCTATTGAAGAATTTTGACTCCCAAAATCTTACATAATAAAGTCCTTCAATAATCCACTGTGGAAAAAAATCTATAGAATTAAATATAATCACAGACATAGCTTATTGTATATCAATATGCGTATACCAAGTGTATATGAGTAATTTTATTGAGCCATGAATCTGAATACCATCTGAATCGGGTTGTTCCCAGATTCACTCAGCATTTTATGAAACCTATTATTCTTACCTGACATTACTTCAGTATAACAGACCATAGTGACATTTGATTACATTTCATTATTGCTTTTAGCAAATTGTTCTCAACAATAAGTGATAAAAATACAGAGGCAATTGCAGTACAGACATGAAGAGGTGCATTCTGTTTTTTGTGTGGTAAGAGTGTCCAGAAGTATGTGAACAAAATAGACTTGGGCTCTTTATTTAGCCCATCTTGACATAATCACATAACAAATAAAAAATTCATTTATTTTACAAGCTAGATTAAAACACATTTATAAACTCATATTTTTAAATCATTTTCACTATTTTATCTGTAACTTAAAAACTAAGTAAATATGTAAAATATTAGCTAAAATGTAGGTTTATATCCCAGATAAACTATTAGAATACTGTAAGTACAGAAGCAATTTATCCTAAATACCAACACTCACATATGCTCATTTTTGTTGTGACACTATTCAGCATATTTATAGTGGAGGAATACTCCCTGCAATAAATATCCACAAGCTATTTGAAAATCATACATTTTCCACTTCTCATTTTGACAAATATCTCCTGGCAGTGAGGAAATGCAACAGTGTAGATTTGATTTATGTGTTCAATTCTTTTAACATTTTTGTTTTTCCATGATTGTCATAAGGTCATGATTACATTTATATCCATATATATCTGTGTAGGGGTCTATGTGTGTGCATTGCTTTTCCATTTAAATACTAGCTGTAAAAAAATAAAATAACGGAGTTAAAATAATAAGAATGTTTTAATTTAATCAATTAAGACTCAGTAGATGAAGAATCAACCTGTGATGCAGGAGACTCAGTAGACAGGGGTTCAATTCCTGGGTCAGGGAGATCACCTGCAGGAGGAGATAGCAACCCATTCCAGTATTCTTGCCTGGAGAATCCCATGGACAGAAAAGCCTGGCAGGTTACAGTCCATGGGGTCACAGAGAGTTGGACACAACTGAAGTGACTGAGCATGCTTGCATGCAAGACATTTTCCAAATTCTGGACAGTCCTGTAGCATAAATTAACCTTAACAAATTTAAATGGTCATATCTTGTAAGTGATTGGCTTGTAGTTTGACTTTCGTTTTTACAAAGTTATAACAGTTGTATCCTTCTTGCTATGACACAAAATGTTATACTGGGATTGTTATTCTGTTTAAACTCATTTCCTACTATCCAGATGGTAAAAGCATTGGGCCCATGTAACCAAACTGTTTTGTTTTGTTAATACTTCATAAAAGGACATAGGGCTATATCATCACATCTCTTATCCTTCTCAAGGAATACTCTTTTACTCAAAATAATGTGACTATATTCTTTTATTTTATACTTGACAGAACAGAGTAGTGCCACCAAATTGAACTATTTCTTGGTCATAACCATTATCCCTGTTTGGGAACATCATGGCCTGCAGCATCAATGTTTATGAGAATGAAACACATTTATTTTTGTTACTGATTCCCAACTATCTATTTTCACTAGAAAATGACTCTATAATTTATGTAAGTATGGAATATGTGTGGCTTGCTACCTGTATTTCAGAAATATTCTACAGGGTGTACAAGCTGAAAATGAAATTTGAAAAACTCCATAGGCATTATTTTAAGTTAATTTAATTTCTCTGATGAAAGGATAAATGTCTTTATTGGCCAGTCCTCACAATTCAGCATTCCAGCATTTTATTAAATATTTTAATGTTAATATCTGTGTAATGACTTTCAGAATCCAATATAAAATCAAAATAAAAGCAATAATGTGGAAGAGAAAATGGACCTAAATGGTTAAAATAAAAACAAAGAAAATCGGAAAAAGACTTTGAAATATTGTTTCATTCTCTAGCTCTCTGAGTTTGGTATCCAAAAAACAGACACAAAGTGATCTGAAGAAGCTGTAGTGAGGAATACATAAGGAAATCTACATATAAGTTAAATATAGAATGTGACCTTTTGGAGACAATCACTATATGCTTCAAAAAATATTTAAAAGCAAAAAAGATATTCCATGGCATAACAAAAGTGCAACCAGAACTACTCATTTCCCACTCCAACTAGTTTTTGCTATACTGTCTGTCACAAATGGGCCTTTTTTTCTCATTTGCATATGAGAAATTGGATGTGACCATTTCTACATCTCAGTATAAATTAGTAAGTAAACTATAACACATATTTTATATATGTACATAAATATATGTATTTTATATGTGTATATAAAATACATATATGTATATAAATATAAATATACATATATGTGTATATTTGAGTAGCATTTCCTTTGTATTTTTTGGTGGCTAATATATATTTTTTCCAACTCACATTACACCATTTTCTCACAGCAATTGTATACTTCCTTCAATAATGATCTTTCTTACAATGTCACGAGATTTTACCCTGAATTAAATATTTTATTTTTAATTAAAAAAAATTAATCCAACTAATATTTTCTTAGAGACATTACTACATTCTTAGATACTTTGCTTTCAAATAACACAAAGCAGCCAAACTGACAGAACCCAAAGTATATATTCAAATCCAACTCTATTTTTAGAACAGCTTTTTTCCATTATATTCATACCACTGAAATTTATAATGTATCTGCATAATATACATCTAAAATAACATAAACTGAACAATGGGATTCCTATATACCTATCAAGTAATAATCATGAAAATAATAGTAACAGTAAAGAGTAACATTAAAAATCAATCAAATCTATAGCTACTATGTCTTTGAAATTTGTTAATTCCAGAATCTATATTAGTTTATGATTATTAACTTATAAATTATTGAATGCTTTCAGGGCTTTTAAAAAAAGAACCTAAACAAATTATAAACAAGACATTTAATAGTAAGCTAAAAGTATACTGTAGTTGCTTCAATAATTTCAGCTACTCAAATATAATTAAAGTATTATTTTACATAATCTACATTAAATTAAACTAGCTAGGGTGCTAGCATCTCAATAGTGAAAATAAAGTCTTTAAATTAGATTTACCCACTAGATAAAATTATTTTTAAATAATGAGGTTCATGTAAATACTTCATATTAATATATGGATCTCATATAAGTAGAAAAAAAATAAATGTCAAAAGTATTACAATCTGCTATATAAAATTATAATTAGGACCTAAAAATAAAAACAAAAACAAGATATCATTTTTAATCCAACAAAATGGTTTAAAATGTTAGGATATGTTCTAAGTTAAATATTAACAAAAGTTGATAAATGAATAATACAAAAGGCTTTGGAATTAAAAAATATGTCAATGTGGAAATATGTTACCTCATCTATTCACTGTATAAATGTGAATTTGTTTAACCATTTTGTATGACAGTTTGAAGATAGCTACTAAAATTTAAAATGCCAGTGAACTGATCTGTGTTAGCTGTTCTGGGGAAGTAGCTATACATGTGTATAAGGAACATGTTTAAGAATGTTTATGGAAAGACTTCAGATATAATACTCTGTTGATGAGAATATTAATAATGTACTCTTACCATGGAATATGTAATGTAATGTGTTAGTTGCTCAGTTGTGTCCAACTTTTTGTGACCCCATGGATTGTAGCCCAACAAGACTCCTCTGTGCACGGAATTTCCCAGGCAAGAATACTGATCGGTTACCATTCCCTTCTCCAGGGGATCTTCCCGACCCAGGGACAGAACCTGCGACTCCTACATTGCAGAGATTCTTTACCATCTGAGCCTCCAATCTGACATATAAATACCACAATGTACAGACTTCTAAAAGGAACCGGGTAGATCTATATAGGGTAACATTTAAAGATTGCCAAGATCTTTTCATGGAGATGAAAAAGTAGAACTTACAGAAAGACATCTACCAAACTGATACCAGAGATGCCCACTAAGGGGGATGGGGGCAGAATTAGGTGAGGGGTTGCTGAGGACTGCGTGAGCATCCTAAAGCAAGACCCATTGCAAACCTCCCACTGGGGACAGATCAGGATATAAGAACAATAAAATTGACCTGAAATTTCCTCAGAGGATTTCGTGCTTATGAGCAGGCTATCTCCTTAGATTATCCTTAGATTTCACATATTCATCTGAGAAAAGTGCAAGTGTTAGTCATTCAGGTATGTCTGACTATTTGCAACCCAATGGACTATAGCCCACCAGGCTCCTCTGTCCAGGAATTCTCCAGGCAAGAATAGTGGAGTGTGTCCCCATTCCCTTCTCCAGGGGATCTTCCTGACCCTGAGATATTTATCTGAATGTAGTTACTTTTCTTTTCCCCTTCCCATGGAAGGCCATCTTATTCAATTCTTCCCAAAGCTATTCCTTTTCCAATCATGAATCAACAAATATGAAGAGCTTCAGCTGGTTCTGTGAATTACTGCATTTAAGATTCACTTTTTCATATACTAGTTTCCAAAGTAATTAACATGTTTCATAGTTTGTCAACAATAGAGGACAATAAATCCTGCCTCAAGATTCCCAAGTTCCTTCCCACTGAAGAAAAAGGTTGAATGTGGGAGCAAGTGGCTAATGCGATTACCTACACTGAGATACCTAGCTGACTTTCTACCTAAAAGCACCTCCCTCTGTGAAGGAAGAGAGGAAGTGTAAAAAAACCTTCCCATTTCCACTTGCCTGGGTAATTTATCTTCCATTCCCACTCTTGCATTGCTTAACTCCAAGACATGGACTATAAAGACAAAAATCTAATTACTTTCAAAAATTGTATTATTCAGATTCTCTTAAATAGGAAGTTAAATGGTTGCTCCTTCTGAAGCCAGATTGCATGGGTTTGAAATCTGAACCAAACACTTGCGGCAGCACTGGGCATATTACCTATTATCTGCACATCTCAGTGCCCTCATCTGTAAAATGTGACTTCCTGAAATGTGCTAATGTTTTTATCAGTTTAAAATGAAATAAAATCTGTAATATTCTTGACTACTTAGAAAATAAGGTTATTTTCTAAATAAGTTTTAAAAACAGACTTTAAAACCATTTGTACTTTAAGTAGAGACATTATTTTATAAGGCTTCATAAACTTCATATAACATTCCACATGAATAGTATCAACCCAAGTTATAGAGTTACATGATATTACAGAAGGAGAAATTGAAAACAAAGCCAGGAAAATGGATGTTTATGTTATTGGAAGGCACAGTAGTCACTTACATAAAAGTTAAATACAATAAAAGATGAGTGGAAGAAACAGAAAATGACTCTGGTAAATGTGCAGGAACATGCAGAGTTCTTATTTGATCCCATCAGTTTTCAGAGTATTTGTCCTTTAGGGCTCACAAAATGGAACGGTTTAAAATTTTCACTGACCACAATAAAAGTTAGGACTTTTTAATCCATAACATCTAGTGTTCAATATTTTTTGCGGGCATACTATAAAAGTGATTAGTGTTCTAACTCCTCAGAAGTGAGAACTTGTTTATGGTTCTATTTCCATGCATGGTCTGTGATAAACAGATCCCAGAGAATAGCTGAAATAGGGCCAGGGCAGGTTATTCAATATGTAGATATACTTTCATATACTGCAAAGAAAAATTCTGTGACCTCAGCCAAATCCATTGATCACAATCCTAGAAAATGACATTCATTCTGCAAGATCTTCCTATAAAATAAAAATATTATAAATAGCCACTATCTGTGCAGCACTATTTCATCTTATTTAAGGATCTGTCTCCATGTGGGTATGGTTGTGTAATAAATTATAACTTTGTTATAAGCTCAGTTCTAAATGAATTCAGTGTGGTTAAAGGCACAAATCTGGTAAAAATTACTATTGTTTTAAAAAATGAAATTGATGAGCATTGACATGAAAATGTCACTTAATTTAACTTGGTGTTTACATAATAAAGAATGCAGTTAAATATATCCAGTTCCAAAAGAGTCCTTTAGGTTTATTGCACATAAGGAAACATAATGGATTTGTTACTAAACGCTTACATTATACTATAGCTTTCACCTTTAATAGATGTGCAAGTCAAGCTTATCTTTACTGAATATTTTCATTTTCATTTGCAAAGTTGAACCACTGAGTATCATCCTTCTTCCTATGCTACATGATAGATCTCATGAGTTTTTAACAAGATTATCTAGTCATGCAGTGAAATACTGAAAGGTGTACAATTCACTCTGAGCTGTTTATTACCCCCCAATATACAGTCAATTATTTTTTGTAATCAAAGAATTTAAAAACCTCCAACTCCACACAAATACATGAGCATGGCACATTTCAACCTTGACCAGAACACTGCAAGTTTGCCAATAAACTACACAAAACTCTTCGTCTGTACATGGCAAGCCCTTTTAAATCACTTGGAAAACAAAAAGCCAGTAGCTGCTATTAGCAAGCTGTTGACATTTATTTGGAAGCCGTGACTTCTTTTACAGTGCTCTGGCTATAATTTTGAACTAACTCAAGCCTATGATCATCTATATGTCTGCAAGTCTGTTTTCATTATTACTTGCTGTGTGATATGTATTACAATTACAGAGTCTTGTTTATCACCTCATGTACAGATCCTTTTGAACAACAGTATGATTCAGTGAAGAGTATAAAGTTACTGAAAATATATATTTTGAATTTCTAATATTGAAATGTATTTCCACGACACACTACAATTAATACAAATGTATATTTTAAGGACAAACAAATAAGACATTCAAGTACAAATATGCTCTTAACATTGTTTTTTTTTGCCTATACAATAAATAAGTATGACTTGGTACCAAAGTTTTAAAAAAACTTATTAATCATATTAATATATATTATCGATATATATTTTCTCATAGTCAATTCCCTAATAAATGCTGTCATTTCTCATACACATTTCCAAAATTGCTTTCCTTCCATCATAACAGGCAAATTCAGTTGCATCATAAACTGCTTTTGCTGAGAGTTTTCCTTTTTTGCTCTCTTTCTTGTCATCAACCATCATACTATACCTGGGAAAATAACATCTCTTACTAACTACTATGGTCCCCTCATTCCCTGAAAGTAACAGCTTGGGGTGAAAGACCTGATCTGCATCCAGTATTTGAAGAATATGAGCTGAATGTAGAGATAGGATAAGACTTGTTCTTGAAATACAAGATAAGACAAAAGATCAAAACTGAAAACATAACCTAGCAGACCGCCCAAATATGACAGTACAAAAATCAGGTTAGAAAAAGTACCCATGTATCCATCCATCTATCTACTTAACAAATTTTCTTCACATCTCCATAGGAAAGAAAAATGTCTGTTCTCTTTATCAATCAAATCAATCAAGTAAATAAAAAAATAAAGATCAGTAAAGATAAGGGCTATGAATGAAATCAAACAGATAACCTTTCAGAGCATGACTGGTGCAGGGCAGGGAATAGGGTGCTTGAGTAGCTTTAGACAGAATTGCCAAGGCCCCTCTGATGTCACTACTTTTGAACTGAAAATTGAATGAGAAGGAACCAGCCATCCAAAGAATTATGGGAAGGAAAACCAGACATTGCCTGTCTGCTTTCTTGTATCATGTGTCTTCTAAAATGTACATTTTTCTTATATTAGCATTATTGAAATTGGGGTGTTAAAATCGCCACTAGCTATGTGATAGTTATGACTTGGTAATAACACTGTGCATGTTGTAAACTCACTTGCTATGACTGATGCCATGATGGCACAATTTCACAAGCAAAACAAAAATAAGAACCACTTGAGAAAGAAATAGGAGTTAATAGAAATTTGTATAAAAAATTTATAGTAATATCATCTGGTTGGTAAGATTAAAAATTCACCAACATTAACCTTTAAGAATGATTGTCAATGATTTGGAAGAATATCCCAGGAACCAGATTGGACCATTCGATTGCCAGTGCTTTTGATGGCCCAGAAAATGAAAATGAATAGTTGAAAAGTGCTATCTATGGGTTACTCCATCAATGGAAAATCTAAGAATAACTTAACCAACTTATTTTTGCTCTTTTTAAAATCTTTTTAGGTATGCACAAGAGTGACATTTCCTCTCTAAAAATTCTAATATTAAAAAGGCTCTTTGAGAAGGAGGGACTATATATACCTGTGGCTGTCTTATGTTGATGTATGGCAGAAACCAACACAATATTGTAAAGCAGTTATCTTCCAATAAAAAGCCACATATTTATTATAAAAAGGATCTTTGAATATGGTGCAATAGTTCTAAGTGTTACAAAATAATTGTATTTAGTTTAATCATCAATTTTTTTCCACTTAATGATACATAAAATAACCATTCATCTAAAATTGGTGATGTCTTAAATACTGATGTCATTGCTCTTTACAAAACTCTGCTATGTTTGGTGAATTAGGCAGATACAATTCTGACATTTTCAGGATTTTCAACCTAATGTGGAAGAGAAATAATACAACTGCAAATTAAATAAATTGGTAATTACAAGTTATGATAATTAGTACAAAGACACCAATAAAATAATCATGCACAGTGTACACAGGTGTGTCTAGTGGAATGGAATGGATTGGTGAAATCTTCCTTATTATAAATCTTCACAACAATTCAGATTATGAGGAAGCATGGATTATCAGAGAAAGCTTGTCAGATGATGGAAATCTAAAACCAAGACTTGAGGAGTCAGTCATAATAAAGCATGGTAGGAAAGCACTTCAAGGAAAGGAAAGCGTGTATGCAAAGGGTTTGATGTATTCTAGGAATGCAAACATCTTGCAGACTGTGAATAGTGAAGAAAAGAAGGCAGAATTGGCATAGCAAGGTTGGGGCTAAGTGATCTGCATGGCAGAGAGAACATGCAGGGCATTATAAACAGTATTAAGAGATTTGTATTTTACTTTATAGGCAAATGGAAGATATTAAGAGGCAGTGAAATCAACAGAATCATGTTTTTAAAAGATATTATGAATGCCTTGAAGAAACTGGATTTCAGGTGGGCAGTGCAAACCTCACAAGCCAGTAGTGGGCAACCACAGTACTACAAGCGAGAACTAAGTGGTTTAGACCAGGATAGTGGTAGTGGATCTTCCTGACCCAGGGACTGAACCCAGGTCTCCTGCACTGCAGGCAGATTCTTTACCGCTGAGCCACTGGGGAAGCCTCCAGGAGGAGGGCATGGCAACTCACTCCAGTATTGTTGCTTGGAGACTCCCAAGGACAGAGAAACTTGGCGGACTACAGTCCATAGTGTTGCAAAGAATCGAACACGACTGAAGCAACTGAGCACAGCACAAGACAGTAGTAGTGCAAATAGAAATGGGTTCCAGATACAGTTTAGACATCACAGGACTTACTATGGATTCAATGAAGGTTGAGGAAAAACAAGAATGCCTTTGAGGTTTCTAATTTAAGTGCTCAAATGTATGACAACACCAATACCTGAAATGGTAAGACTGGTGGATAAAATGGTTGGAAGAAAAGAACAGTTTCAAGACTTTACCTTTGAAGATGTTAAGCTGGACTATATGTTAGCCATCCTATGTAAATTCTAGATATACAAATTAGTATTTATCAGTCTCAGGTTCAGACAAAACCTCTGATACAATACCAGAAATGTTTCACATATAAATAAATCACCACGACATTTGTAGGTCTAGCAGAGTAGGAAGAGCCTGTAAAACACACTGAAAATAAATTAGCCTGAGATGTTTCATTGCAATACCCCAAAAGAAGGAATAATCTGCTGACAGATGATGGGATATGACATTATCCATTGCATATGGCAACATGGAGGTCACTGGCATTTTTTTTTTTAAGTTTGGTTGAATGGTGTGAAATGAAATTTGAATAAATGTGAGAAAACAGTAACAAAATGATAACTCGGAAAAAGTTTGGTTGTAAGAGTGGATAGCCACAGGAAAATTCAAAGCAAGGAGGCATAAATTGCAAACACTGGGCAAGACCTATAACAATGGGTTTTAATGGAAATGAGATGGGAAAGCATGCCTTACACTGGCTTGCTGAGTAGCTGAAAATGAAAAGGTTCGAGGGAAGATAATATGTGATATGCATAGGTATACCCTCTCCTGAGCTTCTTGAGCAGAACTGAGGTTTTAAGTGAGTATTTTTCTTTAGCAGAGGTTATATTAAGTTTGCCACCTCTGTGGAACCCTCACGATAGATTCCTGTGCACGCACTCCTATTAAAATATTTTGGAAAGATTTGCTCATATTAATTCTCTGCAATCCAGTGGGGACCATAGGCATCCTGAGGCAGTTGGTAGCAGGGTTATAATATATATCAAACTTGAAGAATGATGCTTTTGAAAAGATGAAATAAAATCAGATAGTTTCCCAGGAGCTACTATTATAGACAACGGGAAGGCTATGAATTTTTACTAGAAATGATTATATTACATTCATTTGTTAACCCGTAAAAGTTAGATACTAAAAGACAGAGAAATAGAAAAATTGAAAAACTATCTTTTGCATATTCTATTGAATAGTTCACCAAGAGTGCTAGAAACATATAAAATCAATAAACGATTATAGTGATTGCTTACAGATTATGTTAAGATAAGTGAAACAAAGACAACATACCTCCTGGTACACAGGGAAGAAAAGAAAAAACAAAACAACATTGTGGACAAGAGTGAGGGAAGAGAGAAGCTGGTGATCTCTCTTTGTTCAAAACTGTATGGTTAAGAGTAACACATGCACAGTAAAAAATGAAATAACTAATAAATATCCCTTTTAATGTAATGGAATTGAAACAGGTAAAGAGAGTTAAAAAATTCAAACCTCCAATTATAAATCAATGTTATGGCTATATGAGATAACATCATGGGACTGCAGTTAACAACAATGTATATCTGGAAGTTGCTGAGAGTAAATCTTAATGTTTTAATCACAAGAACCATATGGTGATAGATGCCATCTAGACATTATTATTATCATTTTGCAATATACACAAACATCAAATAATTATGTCTTACATGTGAAATTAATATAATCTTATGTAGCAATCAATTTAAATGAAAAATTTTAAGAAAGTATAGCAAGGCAAAAGTGATTTTAACAACGACAGAAAAGAATCAAGACGAGGGACATATCTCCATCCCTCTCCATACATTTCCCTTTCCAGGATACAATTATATCCAAAATTTTGCATGTATATACCCTTTTTTTCCTGGCAATAGAAGAATTTAAGAGAGTGGTTAAAGAAAATTGATAAATAATATCCACTCTATGACATAAACATAATTATTGTGAAAACCTTCCTTTGATCACATAATCAATGTCTCTACAATCAAAGGCAATAATAAAGCTTTGAAATTCAAGTGTAGTTGGAGATAATTTGTGATACACACAGGGAGAAAATACTAACTAGTAACAGCCAGAATTGGTAGAAAAATACTCCTTATTTGTAGAAATTTCCTTGATAAAATGGTACTATTATTAGTGAGATTTTCCCAACAGATAAACCTTAAAACAAGTAACATTAAAAAAAAAAATTGTCACTTACAATGTCAGAGATGTAAACACTACCAATTTATCTCTGTTCCTATTATTTTTAAGAAAGGAATAAAGTACTTTGAAGTCAAAATGAGGCTTCTTTTTGAGATAACACAAATAAAAACATGACAATAGTTATTAATCAAGATTATAATACTTTGTTTTATCTTAGTGATACATATAACCTTTAACAAAAATACAGAAGGGTAAAGTAGGAAGACATTTCCATGTCATAAATTTTTTTCTCTTTACCTCTTGTACTATTTCAAGTGTAGACTGTAACAAATTTATTTTTAATTGGAGGGACTGATCTTATAATAATCTGCATTTAACCTTAAACTCTACTCCTTGCCTCATTTAAGTAGGAAGGTATAAAATTGAAATGCAGCACTAAGGAATTTCAAGTGCTATAGCAGCAGAAGAGGCAAAGGCCAAATAAAACTGTTATCTATCTATCTGGAGAGAAAGACAAGGAACTGCTGAAGGGAAGTGGTTAGCTCAGTTGGCCACGTGAGAATGTCTATAAGCCACACCAGTGCCAGACTTGACAAGGCCACTATCATCACTGTGTAGTCAGCAGGACACGGACACACACAAATACACATGTACATTTTTTTTTCCTTTCTCCACGTCCTTATGTATTTTATATATATGTATTTTTCCCCCCAATTCCTCACTAAGTATGGCCATAAGCTGCTAGACGAGCTTCTCCAGTGGCTCAGAAGGTAAAGAATCTGCCTGCAATGTGCGAGGCTTGGGTTCCATCCCTGGGTTGGGAAGATCCCCTAGAGAAGGGTATGGCTGCCCACTCCAGTATTCTGGCCTGGANATCACAGCCACTGCACCTTACCTTGGAAGAGGTATCTCCTTACCACCACCCTTCCTGACCTTCAACGTAGGATAGCTCCAAAGCGGTGTAGGAAGACATAATGTGAAAACTCCCTTTCCTCCAAATTTCCAATCCCATTCTTCAGAGGTAACCAGTCTTGGACCATTGCTTATGTTTTCTTCCAGAAATTATCTGGTCTATATAAGAATTTACACGTTTATTTAAAATAATGGGATTTTACTATATGAGCTGTTCTGTGTCTTTGTGTTTGCTTTTACTGATAACTTGCCATATTTGGGATCTCTTTACACGTTAACACATAAGGTCTACCTCATTCTTTTCAGTGACTACATTGTATTCCATTATATGCTTATTCCATATTGTAATTAATCTCCAGATGATGGTCATTCCGGTTTTATTGACAGCTTGCTGTTCCAAATGATTAACTTCTGGATGTATAGAACTTGTCAACTTTTATGAGTTTACCAAAACCAACATTTTGGCATACTTAAAAATCTGACAGATGTTGCCAAATACTTAAATTCATGGTGGGGGTGCCTGTTTCCTTACTATTCTCTCACTACAATTAAGGTTTTGTTTTTCAACCTTTACTAATCTAATCGGTAAAAGTGATACTTTGCTGTTTTAATTAGCATATTTTATTCCTCATTTATACTGAAGATCTTCTAATATATTTATTAGCTGTGAGACCTTGGCTATTTCAGGAAGGGTTTCTTTTTTTGAGTACTGTCTCTTTAACAGGTGCTTTAGGTTGCCTAGGGATATTAAGATGTAAAGCCTGACTCATGCTTCTCAGGAATAATCTACCTTGGGAGACACAGCATATATACTCCAGAACAGTGACATTTAAAGGTAGTTTTTCCACAATGGGGACTTTAGGCTAAAGTAGTGGGAAGAGAAGACCGGTTGGAGCAAGAGTGGCGTCAGTCTTATACATGTTGAGATTGAGTTACTGATTACATTAGCTTCCCTGGTGGGTCAGCTGGTAAAGAACCCACCTGCAGTGCAGGAGACCTGGGTTGGGAAGATTCCCCTGGAGGAGGGCATGGCAAGCCACTCCAGTATTCTTGCATGGAGAATCCCCATGGACATGGGAGCCGAGTGGGCTGTAGTCCATGGGGTCACAAAGAGTCGGACACGACTGAGCAACTAAGCACAAAACTGACTGCATTGCATTGAATATAGGTCTACTAAAAGCATCAGCATGCTGCTTATTTCTAGTATAGATTTCTGTAAGAAATGGTGTTATCCACAAAATTACTGGAGATATATATATATATATATATATATATAAAATATGCATGCATGCATGCTCAGTTGCTTCAGTCACATCTGACTCTGTGGCCCTATGAATTGTAGCCCACCAGGCTCCTCTGTCCATGGGATTCTCCAGGCAAGAATACCCAGGTGGATTGCCATGCCCTCCTCCAGGGGATCTTCCCAATCCAGGGACTGAAATAGATTTAAGGGTCTAGATCTGATAGATAGAGTGCCTGATGAACTATGGAATGAGATTCGTGACACTGTACAGGAGACAGGGATCAAGACCATCCCCATGGCAAAGAAATGCAAAAAGGCAAAATGGCTGTCTGGGGAGGCTGTGAAAAGAAGAGAGGCAAAAAGCAAAGGAGAAAAGGAAAGATATAAGCACCTGAATGCAGAGTTCCAAAGAATAGCAAGAAGAGATAAGAAAGCCTTCTTCAGTGATCAATGCAAAGAAATAGAGGAAAAGAACAGAAGGGGAAAGACTAGAGATCTCTTCAAGAAAATTAGAGATACCAAGGGAACATTTCATGCAAAGATGGGCTCGATAAAGGACAGAAATGGTCTGGACCTAACAGAAGCAGAAGATATTAAGAAGAGGTGGCAAGAATACACGGAAGAACTGTACAAAAAAGATCTTCATGACCCAGATAATCATGATGATGTGATGACTAATCTAGAGCCAGACATCTTGGAATGTGAAGTCAAGTGGGCCTTAGAAAGCATCACTAATTGGAAAAGACCCTGATGCTGGGAGGGATTGGGGGCAGGAGGAGAAAGGGACGACCAAGAATGAGATGGCTGGATGGCATCACGGACTCAATGGACGTGAGTCTGAGTGAACTCCGGGAGTTGGTGATGGACAGGGAGGCCTGCGATCCATGGGTTCACAAAGAGTCGGACACGACTGAGCGACTGAACTGAACTGTTCTAGGCATTCCAGTCAGAGGTTGGGATAGGAGAGACCAGAAAGTAGAATGGTGGACGCCATTGGTGAGCCTAGGAGACAGGCTCAGTTACTGACATATTGAGAAAAAGAAGAGCTAAAAGCCAGAGAAGTCTTCCGATGCACAGTGAGAGTGAAGAGCAATAGGAGTTGCGGTGATTGGCTAGTGGGTTTTTGAAGTTCCAGTTTATTCTGGTTTTCATATTAGTAAGGACCTTGGGGGTTCCACACACATTGAGTACAGGTGATTGTGTGTGTGTGTGTGTGTGTGTGTGTATGTTTGGAATCCTTGGCATGAATCAGATGCAAAAGAGATGCCATTGGGCCTCAGTTTTCCTCTTTGCATTCTGTGAATGTGGGAACAGGTGGCACTTTCTGGCAAGAGTACCTCATGGCTAGTTGTCTGCTTGACTGAGCTTGTTCCTTGGTGTTGCAGCTGCGTCGGGTGCTGCCTTCACTCTCTGTTCTCAGCAGATGGTACTTTGTTGTTGCCCAGGGGAGTGAGGGTAGGGGTAACTGGGCAGGATGTCCCAGGCAGGCCTGTTGCCCCTGGGCTCTGGCCCTTTTCTGGCTCTCTGCCTCTGGACTTGGGTTGCTGTTCATACTTTTGGTGCCCTTGATTGAAGGCTGTTTTGCCTTCAATTTTTTCTTTTGTCATTTTTCTTTTCAGCCCATCTCCAGCTGTTTTATATTTTATAGGGATTCCTTACAGCTTCTGGTTTTCTGTGTCTTTTTGAGCATGGCTGTGTAGTAATTGACAGAGTGTGTATGTGCGTGCACGCATGTTATTTCTAGGGTTGGGTGAAGGAAAGAGGAGAAGGAGACACTGCATTTTGTGTTTAGTTGGCTGTCCTGGTTTTCCTTGTTAACATTCTGTTCAGTCTCCTCTTACAGCGTCCAGGCTTCATTCATATTGTCTCAGAGAGGTTTCATATTGGTCCTGGGTGGAGCAGTTGTTTCATACTTTGACCTGTCCTAGCAGCTTTGAAAATAAAATTTATTTCATATAAATCAGTAGAAAATAGGCAAAGGATATAAGCAGGTAATGGCCTCATTCATAGCATGAGAAATGAAATGCAAATTAATGCCATATTGAAAACTATTTTCACTTATCAGTTGGTGAAGATGGAAAAGTGTGATTAAAGATCGGTGACTGGTGTGGAGAAATAGGCATTGCTGAAGGGGTTGGAGGTCGGCAACCTCTAAGGAAGGCAGCAAGGCAGTGTAGGAGAGGGAAGATGATGTCCCCCCTCCCCTTCTGAGTTCTTAACTGAGGCCCTGTGATAAAACGTCAACAGGGGAGAAAAGCGAGGTTAATATACACACCTCATAGGAGATACCTAAGGAAAAATGAGTGGCTCCTGAGGTGGCTCAATTCAGGTTTAAATACCACCTTAAAAGGGGAAGAGAAAAGGGAACGTAGGCTTCTTAAGGCAGAGTAAATGATTTTTAGGAAGGCTAGATGGGCCTCAGAAGCACAGATGAGAGATGTGATAGTTTGTGACAAAGTTTATCTCATTGTGTCAGCTTCTTGGCTCTCCTGGGATAAGAATCAATCTTCCTTGGTTGATGAAACTGATCAATTTATGATAATGGAGTTCCTTTTGGAGAGTCTGGCTTCAGGCAGATAAGGAGGGTTCAGGAAAGGCCTCACGCTGCATTTACTGTTTTCAAGTGTGTGCAGCTCAAAATAAAGTGTCACAGTGGCGTACTTTGAGGTGGCATATTCTGCTGCCCTTCAGCAGTATCTACCAAAATTAGAAATACATGGGATCTTTGACCCAGCAATTCTGTTTCTGTGGATTTATTGTACCTATATACCGATATGTGTGTGAAGTATCTTGTATACCAGATGCTTACTGTTGAGTTATTTGTAGTTTACAAAAGACCATAAATTACGTAAATTTCCACCATTATGGCACTTATGGATTTAAAAACCAAAGTGTTACAGAGTTATGAAAAATAAATGAGATGCTTTATAATAGATATGTAATGATTTCTAATATATATTAACTGGGAAGAGCAAAGAGGCATATGTAGTGTGTTACGGTTTGTGCAAAAAGGAAAAAATATGTGCTTATATATACACAGAAAATCTGTGGAATGACACCCAAGAAACTAGTAATATTTTCTCTGAGTTGAGAAACTAGGTGATTAGAAGGGGTGGGAGAGAGACTTTTTACTGTATATCCATTGAACCCTGTATATTTTGTACCATGTATGTTACTATAGTATTCAAAAAATAAAATACAAATGAGAAATCAAGTCTGACTTAAATTTTCATTAATAGACTCTGTGATATGCTTATTGTTGCCTTATGAGGTGGATAGATGGAGTTTTGCTCTTTTGAAAAATTTATCATTTATGGACCTAATTAAACTCCCAAAGTAAATTTTTAATTGATTGTTGTTAAGGTACCAAACGGAGAAGGCAATGGCACCCCACTCCAGTACTCTTGCCTGGAAAATCCCATGGATGGAGGAGCCTGGTGGCCTGCAAGTCCATGGGGTCGCTGAGAGTTGGACACGACTCAGTGATTTCACTTTCACTTTTCACTTTCATGCATTGGAGAAGGAAATGGCAACCCACTCCACTGTTCTTGCCTGGAGAATCCCAGGGACGGCAGAGCCTGGTGGGCTGCCGTCTCTGGGAACGCACAGAGTCGGACACGACTGAAGTGACTTAGCAGCAGCAGCAAGGTACCAAAAGAAAAATGAAGTACTTGTCTATTTGAGAACAAAATGTTTTGATCTTCATTTTTTTCCTCAAGTAGTTTTATATGCAGCATTTTAGTTTTTATTTTTGTTGTTGCTGGCTCTGCTGGGTCTTTGTCATGGGGTGCAGGCTTTCCCTAGTCGTGGCACAGCGGCTTCTCCAGTTGCAGAGCGTGAGCTCTAATCTAAAGCCCAAGGGTAGTTGTGGTGCACAAGCTTAGCTGCTCCCTGGCTTGTGGGAGCTCTCAGTTCCCCAACCAGGGAGGGAACCCATGTCCTCTGCATTGGAAGGCAGATTCTTTATGTGTCTTATCTTTCCATCCCCTTAATAGGGTTTTCATAGACCAAAAGTTTTTAATTTTGGTGGAGCTAAATTTATTGATGTTTTCTTTTATGGGTTGTGCTTTTGTGTAATGTCTAAGTATTTCCTGACCCCAAGTCACGGTTTTCTCCTGTGTTCTTATCTAAAAGTTTCATACTTTTAAAGTTTACATTTAGATCTGTAATTCATTTTGAATTAACTTTGGTATAACATGAAAGGCTTAGGTCAGAGTGTGACCTGTGGATACCCAGTTGTTCTAGCATTATTATTGAAAAAATTGTCCTTTTATTGAATTGATTGTGTATTGTTGAAAATCTCCAACTGGCTGCATTTTGGTGGGTCCACACTCTGTATAATCGGCTCCAGGCAGATTCTTTATGTGTCTTATCTTTCCATCCCCTTAATAGGGTTTTCATAGACCAAAAGTTTTTAATTTTGGTGGAGCTAAATTTATTGATGTTTTCTTTTATGGGTTGTGCTTTTGTGTAATGTCTAAGTATTTCCTGACCCCAAGTCACGGTTTTCTCCTGTGTTCTTATCTAAAAGTTTCATACTTTTAAAGTTTACATTTAGATCTGTAATTCATTTTGAATTAACTTTGGTATAACATGAAAGGCTTAGGTCAGAGTGTGACCTGTGGATACCCAGTTGTTCTAGCATTATTATTGAAAAAATTGTCCTTTTATTGAATTGATTGTGTATTGTTGAAAATCTCCAACTGGCTGCATTTTGGTGGGTCCATTTCTGAGTTTTTTGGTTTTAATTTATGTGTTTGTCACTGTGTCTTTGGATTTAATTCTCTTTTTTGAACAAACATGTGTGACCTGTCAGTAAACATACATAGTGATGGAAATTTTTTAAATTTAGATTTTAGGAGCTGTCAGCTTTAATAATTTTTATTATAACATTAAACTATTTGCTACAAATAGATTTCCTTAAGGTTGTTAGTTGTAGGCATCATAAAAGAATACTTCACATTTTTATCACATTAATTTAGTTATGATGTTTTTTGTGTTTTTTGTATATGTTAAAAATTTAAATTTGTGTCAGAAATGGAATAGTCAAGGAGGTGAAAAAATATTTAATTAAAAAATATCAAAGTAATATATAGACATAGGTTAAAAATCAAATAATATGATGGACTTATGATGTACTACCACCCTCCCCACTTGAGTCCTTTCCCCAGAGGTGAAAGTGAAAGTGAAGTTGCTCAGTTGTGTCCTACTCTTTGTGACCCCGTGGACTGTAGCCCACCAGGCTCCTCTCTCCATGGGATTCTCCAGGCAAGAATACTGGAGTGGGTTGCCATTTCCTTCTCCAGGGGATCTTCCCAACCCAGGGATCGAACCCGGGTCTCCTGCATTGCAGGCAGACGCTTTATCCTCTGAGCCACCAGGGAAGGCTACTCTCAAATCTCTGAGCTGTTGCTTCTTGCTACTTACCTCCTTATTTATAACTAATATGCTTTTACTGTTATTTTCTGATTGAGTAATTTAAAATATTTTCTAAGATTGACCTCCTACCTACTTAATGGAAGTCAGAGATTCCACATTCTTAAAATAATTTTTTTAATGTTTATTTCTATTTCTTTGGCTGTGCTGGGTCTCAGTTGTGGCATGTGGGAGTAGTTCCCTGACCAGGGATGGAACTCATACTCCTTGAATTGGAAGTTCAGAGTCTTAGCCACTGGACCACCAGGAAAGTCTTGATTTCGCATTCTTAAGCCACCACACTCATTTCTTTTTCTGGCGTTTCCCTAGTATAGTTATTACCTCACAATTTTTGGTTTAGTCTTTATATTATAGTGATTACATAAATATTCATAACCTGAAATGAGTTATACCCTGTGACTACACAAACTTTTCTTGAACAATGTTTTTTCCCCCAGAATACACAGTTAAATCATTTACTTTGTGTTCTGAATGACAGTCACTCCTTCCCCGCTTCCTTCCATATTCTCTGGTATTTTGAAACTCTACTGAATAAGGTCGGACACATCAGGTGACCTAAGCAGTTCTGTGTTTTCTTCCCCAGCAGGTCAGTGGGCCATGCTGACCCTTGTTCCAGCAGTTGCACAGCTCTTGACCTGTAATTTCTCTTCACCTATCTTGTGTTGAATCTTGTTTCCTCATTTCTGTGTCTTCATTTTTCTTGGTTTATTCCCTCATACCGAAGTTTTCCAGTAGCTTCAAATGGGTGCATAGGAGGTTTTTGAGTGTTGGGAAATCTAAAAATGCTGTTCTACCTTCATACTATCTGGGAGCTTTTGGCTAGGTATAGAATTCCAGTTAAAATTTTTTTTCTTAATTTAAAGGTATTGCTTCCTTATCTATCTACCTTCCAGTATTGCTGCTGCAAGATTAAGAAACCAGTTTTTTTCTTTTTCAGAATTAATGTATAAGACCGACAGAAATAGAGGGTAATGAAACAAAACCTTTGCATCTCTTCCCCATTTTCAGCAAATCTAAACAATAATCTATTTCTATTCCTTTCCCTTTTCTTTTCTAGAAAGTATTTATGCAACTGAAGGCTCCCCTTTCCTCACGCTATAACATTATATGAAAGTATTCTTCTGATTTTGCTTTGGATTTTTCCCATATATGTTTTAATACTTGTAGTAGCTATGAATATATCCATAATATTGTTTGTACATTTTAAAGTCATGTAAATGAAATTACACCATGTCATTATTCCATAGCTTTCTTTAAATAAGTATTTTTGAGATGTGTGCATGTTGGTAATTGTAGATCTAGTTAATTCATTTTCACTAGTGTATTGTATCCCATTGTTGAGATTAAAAAAATAAAGGGAGGTATGATTTTTTTAAACTAGGTTTATAGTTTCTTATATTTAGGTCATGGGTAGGAAAAGTATGACAATTATTTTGAGCACACTTGAAATTTCTTTTTATTCTTTGTAGGTTGTTTTGTGGAAATGAAGGTTTAAGGACAAGTAATCCACCAGATTAAAAGATGGGATCAAACAGTAGCAGAATTGGTGATCTTCCTAAAAATGAGTACTTGAAAAAGTTTCAGGCACAGAATCTGTCTCTGAGAATGATCCGTTCTGGAATCAGCTTCTATCATTTTCTTTCCCTGCACCAACAAGCAGGTAAGAGGTAACTTGGAAATTGAAAATTTGTATTGGGGGCCACAGAAACTTGTGTGGCATACTGATTTTTGAAAAAAATTTTATTTTAATGTTCTCTCTCTTCATTTGTTGTACATGTACTGGTAGAAAACCCAAAAGTTATAGAAAGGAGAAATGTTTTTCTCTTTCCTTTTCCTCACTCAGCCACCTCCTTTCTCCAGAGATGATTCATGGTAGCAGTTTCTTATGAATCCTTCCAGAAATAGTAAAACCATGTATTTCATGTAGTTTTACAAGACTGTTTAAAGACAAATGCTAGCATAATACACATACCTTGCTTTTTTCTTCTTGCTTGCTATCCTTGCTTTTAACTCAACAGTGGCCACAGGACTGGAAAAGGTCAGTTTTCATACCAATTCCAAAGAAAGGCAATGCCAAAGAATGCTCAAACTACCGCACAATTGCACTCATCTCACATGCTAGTAAAGTAATCCTCAAAATTCTCCAAGCCAGACTTCAGCAATATGTGAACCGTGAACTCCCTGGTGTTCAAGGTGGTTTTAGAAAAGGCAGAGGAACCAGAGATCAAATTGCCAGCATCTGCTGGATCATGGAAAAAGCAAGAAAGTTCCAGAAAAACATCTATTTCTGCTTTCTTGACTATGCCAAAGCCTTTGACTGAGTGGATCACAATAAACTGTGGAAAATTCTGAAAGAGATGGCAATACCAGACCACCTGACCTGCCTCTTGAGAAATCTGTATGCAGGTCAGGAAGCAACAGTTAGAACTGGACATGGAACAACAGACTGGTTCCAAATAGGAAAAGGAGTATGTCAAGGCTGTCTATTGTCACCCTGTTTATTTAACTTATATGCAGAGTACATCATGAGAAACGCTGGACTGGAAGAAACACAAGCTGGAATCAAGATTGCTGGGAGAAATATCAATAACCTCAGATATGCAGATGACACCACTCTTATGGCAGAAAGTGAAGAGGAGCTCAAAAGCCTCTTGTTGAAAGTGAAAGAGAGTGAAAAAGTTGGCTTAAAGCCCAACATTCAGAAAATGAAGATCATGGCATCTGGTGCCCTCACTTCATGGGAAATAGATGGGGAAACAGTAGAAACAGTGTCAGACTTTATTTTTTTGGGCTCCAAAATCACTGCAGATGGTGATTGCAGCCATGAAATTAAAAGATGCTTACTCCGTGGAAGAAAAGTTATGACCAACCTAGATAGTATATTCAAAAGCAGAGACATTACTTTGCCAACTAAGGTCCGTCTAGTCAAGGCAGGTCCCTTGGACTGCAAGGAGATCCAACCAGTCCATTCTGAAGGAGATCAACCCTGGGATTTCTTTGGAAGGAATGATGCTGAAGCTGAAGCTCCAGTACTTTGGCCACCTCATGCGAAGAGTTGACTCTTTGGAAAAGACCCTGATGCTGGGAGGGATTGGAGGCAGGAGGAGAAAGGGACGACCGAGGATGAGATGGCTGGATGGCATCACGGACTCAATGGACGTGAGTCTGAGTGAACTCCGGGAATTGGTGATGGACAGGGAGGCCTGCGTACTGCGATTCATGGGGTCGCAAAGAGTTGGACACGACTGAGCGACTGAACTGAACTGTACTGAATATGTACCTGCCTTATTCTTTTAAGTGACTGCAGAGTATCAATGTGTGCTCAGTAGCTCAGCTGTGTCTGACTCTTTGTGACCTCATGGGGTGTAGCCCACCAGGCTCCTCTGTCCATGGGATTCTCCAGGCAAGAATACTGGAGTATTTAGATTGTTTTGAGCATTTAGATTGTTTCCAATATTTTCTTATAACAGATAATGCTGCATATATAATTTCTCTTGCATACAAGTAAATTTCTAGTATAAATTCCTCAAAGTAGAATTGCTGGATCAGAGTTTATGTGCATTTGTAATTTTGGCAGATATTACCAAACTACTTCAAGGAAGTTGTACTAATATATACTTCTACCATCAATATAGGAGGAGGTCTGCTTTCCCACCCCTTTATCAGTTTAATGCATTTTTAGACTCTGGCCTTTGCCATTTTGGCAGGTGAAAACCAGTATTTCCTTTTTAACTATTATAAAAACTGACCACCATATAACTATGTAGAGTGACTAGAATGTTGAATTCCCATCATTCAGTATGTAGATTTTAAGGATTTTTATTTATTTTTAATAGTTTTATTATGATAGACTGAACAATGGCCCCCTAAAGATATCTGTGGCCTGGTCCCTTAAATCTTTGACTATGATGATATGTTGTACATGCATCAATATTTCATTCATTTTTATTCATGATTAAGATTCATATATATGAATATACAATTATTTGTTTATTCATCAGTTAACAGCCATTTGGATTATCTCCATATTTACTTCATCTAATTTTAAAGTATTCTAAAGTAAAGCAAAATACAGACATTTTCTTTATAATCATAATACCATTATCACATCTTAATAATCACAGAATTAACTGAAAGTGAAAGTGAAGTCGCTCAGTCGTGTCTGAGTCTTTGTGACCCCATGGACTGCAGCCTACCAGGCTCCTCCCTCCATGGGATTCTCCAGGCAGAGTACTGAAGTGGCTTGCTGTTACCTTCTCCAGGTGATCTTCCCGACCCAGAGATCGAACCCAGGTCTCCCGCATTCCAGGCAGATGCTTTAACCTCTGAGCCACCAGGGAGTGGTAAAAATTAACAGTAATACCACACAAAATAACAATAGTTTCACTTACCCAGTCCTTCTTAAAATTTTCCTAGTTGTTTTGTAGTTTGTTTTTTACAATTAGGAAATAAATAAGGTATATACATTGCATTTGGTAGTTATATTTCTTGAATGTCTTTAATCTCAAATAGAAGTATATATTTCCCAACTCCTGCCACTATTTTTTTTTTCCCATATGCCTATGCTGTTCATTTTTTTTTTTCTTTTAAGAAACTGGGTCAGTTTTTCTGTAGACTGTTCCACCTTCTAGATCTACCTGACTACTTATATTTTGTTTTTTTTTTATTTGAATTTTCTATAAATTGAACATCAGATTTAAAGATGATAAAATTTGGGTTAAACATTTTTGGTAAAAGTAATTCATAAGTGATGCTAGGTGCCTTATATTTTGTTCAATTAGGATACAGAAAATGTGCAGTCTTAATCAGTTATCATGTTAAGACTGAGAGGTTTTGTTGTGGTTTAGCATCCACTGATGATTTTGGTTCCAATCACCTATCTCATAAGAGATTACAAAATAGTATTATTTTTAATTTGGTCATTTCTTGTGCCTTTATTAACTGGAATTCTCCTTTAAAGGAGTGCTTTCATGAATTAAGTTATAGTAAAACATAGTTTTTATTATATTACTAATAAGGAGAAACAATTCTTCTCTTCTACTGATTTTCAGTAATGAAAATGGTACAATAGTGAGAACTAAGTCTGTATTTCTTCTCTCCCTGACCCTAGAGTTGGAAGAGCTATCTCTCTGTCTTTTGACTATGAATTAAATATATATATATATGTAAAATGTATGTATATGTGTTATCCTTTAATAATCAAAGTTATGTTTATTTTCATGTTGGGGATTAAGGATTATTGGTATTTGCTTTTGTGAATTGTTTATATATTTTGGCAATACATTTTGATTTCTGAGTTTTAAATATAGTTGGATTGGACTCTACAAGGTTGACTTAGTTTACAGTTTTGTGATAATGTGAGTTAGTTGTATATTATGGGAAGTGGTTACGTATTAGTGCTTCTGAGATCCTTGGAAAATTAAAGGTGGTTGTGGATTGATAAGAGAGGTCAAACTGAAGATGAGCTATAGTATCAGTACATTTTGAAATCATTTCCTTAATCTTGAAGGAATTATCATTGAGTATCTCTGCTCATGTTGTAATAAGACTTAGAGGAAAAAAGAGCATATAAAGAGAATATTGTTTATTACTGAAAATAAATTTTCTTTTCTCTTATGTAAACTGTACTACAATCCATTTGTGCTCTGCCAAGACATTAACGAAGACTTAACTGAGTTCACATATCCAGAGTGTCCAAGGTCTTTCCTTGTGGTGGTAGTGTGAGGGCAGAGTACGAACTGCAACAGCTGGAGTCATGGTAGGACAGGCATTTAGGAAGTTTTGTCCCCTCTTTGACTATTAGCTGAAAGAAGTGCAGCTGAAACTGTAACCATAGGAGACATTATGCTTCCAGAAAAAACCACAGGGAAAAGTACTGCAGGCAATGATAGTAGCTGTTGGATTGGGCTCTAAAGGAAGGGTAGAGAGATTCAGCTGGTTAGCATGCAAGTTGGAGATAAAGTTCTCCCAGAATATGGAGGCACCAAAGTAGTTCTAGATGACGAGGATTATTTCTTATTTAAAGGATAGATAAAATTTGAATGGGAAAGAAAAAAATTAATAATAGCTAAAGTGGAGATCAGCCCTGGGATTTCTTTGGAAGGAATGATGCTAAAGCTGAAGCTCCAGTACTTTGGCCATATCATGGGAAGAGTTGACTCATTGGAAAAGACTCTGATGCTGGGAGGGATTGGGGACAGGAGGAGAAGGGGACGACCGAGGATAAGATGGCTGGATGGCATCACTGACTCAATGGACGTGAGTCTGAGTGACTCCGGGAGTTGGTGATGGACAAGGAGGCCTGGCGTGCTGCGATTCATGGGGTTGCAAAGAGTCAGACACTACTGAGCGACTGAACTGAACTGAACTGAAAGTGCTCTTTAGTTGGAAAGGAGGAAGAAGATTGTGTATGTGTGTGTGTACTTGATTTATGCAGAGCTGGCACTTCAGAGCTTTGGGAAAAGGATGAACTTCTAAGCAATAGTGGTGAATAAATTGTTAGCCATTATTGTCTATTTCTTGACTTCTGCTGGTACCTTGCAGTTTGAATTATTATGGCTTTATAGTTTGTTTTGCTAATTATTGCTTTTTCTCAAAGATCCTTTGCTGTTCTCATTTATTCTTCATGTCATTTTTTCCTTAATTCATCCTCGTTTATAAAGGAATCTTAGAGTAAAAAGCTGTAAAGTGAGTAAACTGTATATTATGGTGGAAGAGGGATAGCTAGTCAAAATATCTAGTAAAGTTTTTTGTTTGTGGTGGTGCATATACTTTTGTCACTTTGTTTGAAGTTCCTCTTTGCTCTCCCCTGCCCTCAGCTCCTCAGTGCTAGTATTTGGTATGTGACCTATAGAATGTTAACACTGAGCACGCCTTGAGGTGGAAGGTGCCACCTCATTGATACTCAGGGATGGTATTACTTTATGAATTTTTCAACTCTAAGATGAATATCTGTAGGGAAGACTCTGAATCCAAACATTTCTGAGATTGCTCACTCCTGGAATTCCTTGGATCCCATATGTGCTTTCCTCAAGTGCAGCCAAAAATTGGTGTCTGCCAGTTTTTTTTAGAAGCACTAAGTCCTTTAGGACTAATCTAATCTATCCTTACTGTAAACTGTTTTTGGCACCAGGGTAGCAAGATTTTGTTATAGTTTCCAGGCATGGTTGAAAAATGTTCAGATTCTTCAATAGTTTTCAACTTTTCACCTTATTAAAATTCCTTGTGAAGCTAAGGTGTGAAATAAAATCAAGATTAAATCTAGAGTAAATTTTAAGTAATATACCGCTTTTCTAATAAAGTGTTTTAAAATTATTTATATGACTGATTTCATACTAAAGTGAAAAGGGAAAGTATTCGTTGCTTAATCATGTCTGACTCTTTGTGACCCCATGAACTGTAGTCTGCCAGACTCCTTAGTTCATGGAATTCTCCAAGCAAGAATACTGGAATGGGTAGCCATTCCCTTCTCCAGGGAATCTTCCTGACCCAGTAATCGAACCCAGGTCTCCTACACTGCAGGCAGATTCTTTACCATCTGAGCCACTAGGGAAAATATACCAATGAAATCAAAAACAATGCAGAGCTAAACACAGAGGTAGTAAAATTATCTTTGTCTGCAGTGAATAGTTAAGAGATACATGAAACAGAGTTGTAAAATATGATGTCCAAACACTAAGCTATATAATTACATATAAACCTCACGGTAGCCACAGACCAAAAATCTATAATACATATGCACAAAGAGAAAGGAATCCAAACATAACACCACAGTTAGAAGAGAGGACAGAAACTACAAAAACTACCAGAAAATGATGAACAAAATGGCAATAAGTACATACCTATCAACAATTACTTTATAAATAGACCACATGCTCCAATCAAAAGATGTAAAGTGGCGGAATGGATACAAAAGCGAGACCCATCTATGTGCTGCCTGCAAGAAACTCATTTCAGATCTAAAGACACAGACTGAAAGTGAGAGGATGGAAAAGTTTTCCCATGCAAATGGAGACAGAGAGCAGGGATAACAATACTTATATCAGATGAAATAGACTTTAAAACAAAGACTGTAATGAGAGACATTACATAATGATCAACGGATCAATACAATAAGAAGATATAACAGTTGTAAGTGTACATGTGTGTATATATATGTACCCAATATAAGAACACCTAAATACATACAGCAGTTCAGTTCAATAGCTCAGTCGTGTCCGACTCTGTGACCCCATGAGTCACAGCACGCCAGGCCTCCCTGTTCATCACCAACTCCCAGAGTTCACTCAGACTCATGTCCATCGAGTCAGTGATGCCATCCAGCCATCTCATCCTCTGTTGTCCCCTTCTCCTCCTGCCCCCAATCCCTCCCAGCATCAGGGTCTTTTCCAAAGAGTCAACTCTTCGCATGAGGTGGCCAAAGTACTGGAGCTTCAGCTTCAGCATCATTCCTTCCAAAGAAATCCCAGGGTTGATCTTCAGAATGGACTGGTTGGATCTCCTTG
>SJXQ01003932.1:443935-487367 GCA_006408695.1 Aepyceros melampus | reverse complement strand
CACTTATGTTCAGTTAGTCTTAACAGATGAGGCAAGAATATACAGTAGGGAAAAGAAAATCTCTTCAGGAAGTGGTGCTGGTAAGACTGGACAGCTACATGTAAAAGAATGAAATTAGAGCATTCTTTAACACCATATACAGAAATAAAATGGGTTAATTACTTGACATAAGACCTGAAATCATAAAAGTCCTAGAAGAAAACATGGGTAGCATATGCTCTTTGACACTGCTGTTAGCAGTATCTTTTTTGTATGTGTCCTCAGTCAAGGGAAACAAAAACACAAATAGACTAGTGGGACTCAGTGAAACCAAAAAGCTTTTGTAGAGCAGTGGAAACAATTGAGAAAATGAAAAGGCAATCTACTGAATGGGTGAAGATGTTTGCAAATGATCTATCAGATGAGGGATTAATATCCAAGATGAATAATATAATGAGAGGTTAATATCCAAAAAGAACTCAGATATCTTAACATTAAAAAAAAAGCAACCAGTTAAAAAAAAATGGGTAGAGAACCTGCATACAGGTTCTTTTTCCGAAGAAGGCATAGAAATAGCCATTGGACACATGAAAAGATATTCAGTACCACTGATCATCAGGGAAATGCAAATGAAAACCACAGTGAGATACTACCTCACATCTGTCAGAATGGCAATCATCAGTTCAATTCAGTCACTCAGTCGTGTCCGACTCTTTGCGACCCCATGGACTGCAGCACGCCACGCCTCCCTGTCCATCACCATCTCTCGGAGTTTACTCAAACTCATGTCCATTGAGTTGGTCAAAAAGACAACAAATACGTGTTGGTGAGGATCTGAAGAAAAGGAAACCCTTGTGCACTGTTGGCGGGAATGTAAATTGGTAAAGTCGAACTGTGGTGCTGGAGAAGACTGTTGAAAGTTCCTTGTACTGCAAGATCAAACCTGTCAGTCCTAAAGGAAATCACCCCTGAATATTCATTGGAAGGACTGAAGCTGAAGCTCCAATACTTCGGCCACCTGAGACAAAGAGCTGACTCATTGGAAAAGAGTGCAGTCTTCCTGATGCTGGGAAAGATTGAAGGCAGGAGGAGAAGGGGATGACAGAGGATGATGTGGTTGGATGGCATCACTGACTCAATGGACATGAGTTTGAGCAAACTCTGGGAGATGGTGAAGGACAGGGAAGCCTGGCGTGCTGCAGTTCATGGGGTTGCAAGAGTTGGACACAACTTAGCAACTGAACAACAACAGCAAAGTCACTATGGAAAAAAGTATGGAGTTAGAAGCTGAAGCTCCAATACTTCGGCCACCTGAGACAAAGAGCTGACTCATTGGAAAAGAGTGCAGTCTTCCTGATGCTGGGAAAGATTGAAGGCAGGAGGAGAAGGGGATGACAGAGGATGATGTGGTTGGATGGCATCACTGACTCAATGACATGAGTTTGAGCAAACTCTGGGAGATGGTGAAGGACAGGGAAGCCTGGCGTGCTGCAGTTCATGGGGTTGCAAGAGTTGGACACAACTTAGCAACTGAACAACAACAGCAAAGTCACTATGGAAAAAAGTATGGAGTTTCCTCAACACATTAAAAATAGAACTACCATACAGTCCAGCTATTGCCCTTCTGGGTATTTTTCCAAAGAAAAAATGAGATACATGAATCCGTATGTCCATTGCAGCATATTTACAATAGCCAAGAAATGGAAGAAACTGAAGTGTCTGTTGATTGCTGAATGTATCAGAATTTATATAGCCATTTACTTTTACCATTTCGATTGCTTCCGGTGTTTTCCTATTATATATAATACAGCAATAGCCTTATATGTATGGTAGAAGTGATTTCTATTCTGTGAGTAAAGGATGGTAAAATGACTTCCATTAATTCTTTCAGTTCATGTTGGCAGGGCATGAGAAACAAGTGTTAACAGGTCAGGAAGAGACTTTATGGAGCACTGATAGTGCTTCCACATGTATTTCTTGTTTTTTTGAAAACTGATAAGGCTGGTCATATGTGGTGGCCTGGCAGCTTGAAGGGTCCTTTGACCACAGAGGACTGACTGGAAAGATCAAAATCTGTCCTCGTGTCCCACATTTTTGGTACATTTGTTGGAACGCTGAAGATTAGAATTGTGATTCCTTGTGGGTTCTTGTTAAGTGGATTTGGTGAAAGCATTATTTTAAGGAGTTTTCTTTGGGGTAAGTGAGTGGTAGATTGAAAAGTCAAGAAACGTTTACTAACACGCGAGGCATCATTTTGTGGTTCATGCACTCTAGTGATAGAGACAAACAAGTTAACTAAGTAAAATGCAGCATTTAGACATTAGAACATGAAAATAATGGAAGAAAAGTTGAAAGATGTGAAAGGGAGACTAAAATATGAGGCAGCTTTGATACTTCACAGTTCAAACTTCACACATTGTAATAAAGAAAAAAAAATTGATGTTGATAATAAAAAAGACATGCACAATTGGACTGTGTCTAAATGCTGTTTCTTGACTTTGTAATCCACAGATTTGCAGTAAATCCCTAAATGTATTTCATGTAATGTATAAATAACAAAGATAAGAAACATATTAAAAACCATTATCTACGTCTTAGCTAAAAAAAGGATGCTTTCCTTTTTGTTTAGTTGCTAAGTTTTTGTTTAGTTGCTAAGTTATGTCCGACTCTTTTCATGACCCCATGGACTGTATAGCTTTCTAGGCTTCTCTTTCCATGGGATTTCCCAGGCAAGAATACTGGAGTAGATTGCCAAAAGCTTTTATTTTAAATTGATATTTGATTAGAGCATTAACGCTGAATGAACTTAGCTTTCTAGATTTGAGAGCAGTGCTGAGCAGTGTAGTGACACCTTATGTGCTTACCAGGAATGAGACTCATTTTGCCAAAAAGTGGGCAAAGCGTAGAGAACAGAAACAGCAGCACATGATCGGGGGAACATAGGTTTTGGAGTCAGGCTGACTTTGTCTTGCGCCTCAGCTCTGCTGCTTATAGCTTTGTGAATTTAGAGTGTGTGCGTGTGTGTTCGGTCCTGTCTGACTCTTTGTGACCCGGTGGACTGTAGTCCATCAGACTCCTCTGTCCATGGGATTCTCCAGGCAAAAATACCAGAGTAGGTTGCTGTTTTCTCCTCCAGGGGATCTTCCCAACCGAGGGATCAAACCCAAATCCCTTGTGCCTCCTGTTGTTGGCAGGCAATTCTTTACCATTGAGCCACCTGGGAAGCATAGGGAAGCCCCTTAATCTCACTGAGCTTGTTGACAGTTCTGTAAAGTGGCAATGATGTTACCTACCATGTAGGTTTGTAGGGTGGAGAAAAACCATAATGCACATAAAGTGTCTGACTTTCCTCTTCTCTCCCATTAATTTAAAAGATAAAGCTGTCTGTCTTGAGAGTTACTCTAAAATACTTGAGGGGTGAAAATAAGCAACACAGATTTAACCAATTTTCTTATGACTGTTTTATTCTCTGATTGAAATCCTGACTCTTTTGAATTAATCATTCAACTATTTTAAAAATTAGGCCAAACACAGAGTATGGTAATATTTGTCCATGTCCTTTTCATAAAGGCTACTTTTTAGAAACCTTTATTGCATAATGAAAATTGTATTATGTATACTGAGCACTAGATGGTGCTCAAATAAGGCAAGAAGGCAGCTTTTGGCACAGTCACACAATCACTAAGCTTATTTTTTCTCAGTACCAAAGTAATGCATGTTCATTTTTAGTACCTTTATATACAGGAAAGCAAAACAAGATTAAAATAATACTAATCCGAAGTAACCATTGTTGACTTTTGGTGAATATCTTGTCAGTTCTCTCATTTAAAAATGCTTGCACCATATTGCACAGGTTGTTGCGTTAACTCACATGTTCTCATGTCATTGTTTTCACACCACATAATTTTAAGTGATTATAGAATGTTTTTGTTTTATAGATGTCCATAATTTATATCATTGAACATTTTGGTTGTTTCATATTTTTTTTTTTATTAAGTGTAAAACTATGATGAACTTCACTGCAGTCAAGTCTTTGTGCTATCCCTAATTATATATCAGGGCTTCCCTGATAGCACAGATGGTAAAGAATCAGTCTGCAGTGCAGGAGGACCCCGGTTCAATTCCTGGGTTGGAATGAACCCCTGGAGAAGGGATAGGCTACCCATTCTGGTATTCTTGGGCTTCCTTTGTAGCTCAGCTGGTAAAGACTCCACCTGCAATGCGGGAGACCTGGGTTGGATCTCTGGGTTGGGAAGATCCCCTGGAGAAGGGAAAGGCTACCCACTCCAGTATTCCGGCCTGGAGAATTCCATGGACTGTATAGTCCATGGGGTTGCAAAGAGTCGGACACTACTGAGTGACTTTCACTTTCACTAACTGTAACTAGAGTGAGTTCTTAGTAGTTGATTTGCTGGTAAAAGTCTTTTTTTTTTTTTAATCACACAAATCTTTCATTGTATAAAAGTTAGAAAATACAGAAACAAAGGGGAAAAGAATAGGTATCCTCATCACGTAGCGATAACCACTTTTGATATTTTGGTATGTTTTTCCATACTTAAAAAAAATGTTCATTTGGTTGCATTGGGTCTGAGTTGCATCGTGCAGGATCTTTCGTGTGGCACGTCGACTCTCTAGCTGTGTGTCGGCTCAGTAGTTGGGGCATGTCGGCTCTCTTGTATGCCTCCCGTTCGTTAGGCACTGTTTTTAAGGGCTGGAAACTTTGTAGTGAACATGAGGGACAAGGTTCCTGTCCTCATGCAGCTTATATTTTAGTGGAAGAGATGGGCACTAAATAAGTAAAGAAATGAATACATAAAGTCATTTCTGAAAAATGAAGCAGAGCAAGCTCATGGAGAGTGGTCGAATGGGAGCAAATGCCAGTGGGAGATTTCTTTAGCCAGAGGGTCTTGGGGAAGCAGCATTTAAGCAGATGTGAGTGAAATCAGGGAGCCCTGCGTGTTCTGGGGGAAAGAGTATTCCACCAGGTAGAAGGAACAGCAAGTGTGACAGACTTGAGGCAGGACTGCATTCTGCATGTTAGAGGAATAGCAAAAAGGCCAGTGTGGCAGAGCAGTGAGCAAGGAAACAAATTACATAAGGACTTTTGGCCATGGTGAAGGTTTTTTGTGCTATGTGGTATTCCAGAGACGAGCATGCTTTCGTGTTGGTATTTGGGAATTTAGTCTAGTCTGCTGTAATTTATTAACTCTCCTATAATGTGGAAAGGTTTTACTCACATAGTTTGTTTATTGTGGTATCATTTACATAATATAAAACTTTATCATTTTAGCCATTTTTCTTTTCAGTTTAGCCATTTTTAAGTGTATGATGCGGTGGCATTAAGTACATTCCCAGTGTTTTACAGTGATGACTGCTCTCGATTTCCAGAACTTTCCCTCATCTCAAACAGAAACTGTGCACATTAAACTCCCTATTCCCCCACTTCCCAGACCATGGTAATCTGTACTCTGCTTTTTGTCTGTAAATTTGCCTATGTTCGGTACCATGTAAAAATGGAATTTTTAATATTTATCCTTTTGTGTCTGACCTTTTTCACTTTGCATAATATTTTCAAGGTTAATTCATGTTGTAGTTAGCACACATCAGAATTTCCTTTCTTTTTAGAATGAATAATATCCATTGTATGTATTTTCCACATTGCATAGTGTTTTTTAAGTATCAGTTTGTTGTACTTTTTATATTCCTTTTAAATAAATGCCTTTCATTTCTCTCCCACATTGTTAGGTTCTGGTTCTCTCTCTTAATTTCCTTTTTTCAGGGATCCTCTTTGCATTAGAAAGAATATGTTCATTCTCCTAAGAGACTGGACTGATGTAAACACGAGTGTTAATTTAGCAGTTATTTATTGAGTACGTGCTATGTGCCAGGTGCTGGACTCACTGCCTTAGGTGGGTTTCCTCATCTAGTTCTCAAATCAAGTCTGTAAAGTTGGTACTATTAATATCCCTGCCTGTCAGAAAGCAGGCTTGGGAAGGTTTTCCCAAGTCACATGGCTAGTAGCTAGCATGGACCAGATTCAAACCAGCTTTATGTATCTTCAAAGATGAATTCTGTTGAGTGTCATGCTACATGGTCTCCATTTGGAAATATAGATTGATCACTGTCTGGGCTTCAAATAATGGCTAAAGAGATGCAACATGAACTTATAGATGCTCATCTTCGAGAAAACAATCCCCAGGTTTATATACTCACGTTTTCAAGCACTTTGAAAATGAGGTTTGTAACAACACATACTTTGTTTGAGTTATTTACAATATGAATGTAATAAATATATTATTACAGTTATATGAGTTATTTACAATATGAATGTAATAAATATATTATTTACAGTTAATATTGATGGATAACCTTGTCTCAAGTGGAGTGTGTCTTCTCTGTTTAAGGGGAGCTGCTAGAATGAACCTTTCAGAATTCTTGATCTGTTTCCTCAATTGAGAAACAGGAAAAGAGACTTTTACTAAATTCGGTCACAAGTTTTTAACTGACAGAAACTATTAAGCGACTGTACAATTTTTTTCTTTGATTTTTGATGCCTGTCCCTGCTTTCATATTTTTATTCTCTTTGGCCCACTTTATGTACGATTTTATTAGAGCTTCTCAAGTTGAAACAATCTCCTCTGTCATTAAAGTGAGCCTGGGATAACTCCTAAACCGTTTCCTAAAACTCTGGTTTTTTCATCATATGTTCACTTGAATGGTGACCAAGATAGTGTACTTGGCCATTTTTCTAAGGGAATAAATAACTTGAGACTATTTTTTGCATCTTATTTTCCCAAGTTGAGGAACCAAAAGAAGTTCAGTTTTTACATTTTGAGTCAAAACCTTTGTTCCCCTTTGTTTTATTTATATACTTTTCTATGCAGAATCATTTGAAAAGATGCTTGAGGTTGTCCAGGGTTTGATTGCTCCCTTAAACTAAAAGCTTAAGTGGGGGAAGACAACTAATAGTGTTTAAAGCATTAAAACAAGGGAGAAAATGAGTTTTGCTCCAATTGTACCCTTCTCTACTTTTCTCACTGCGTTGGTTGGAATCTGAATTTTTAAGTCATTTTTTTTCTGTTGCTTTCTTGAGGGAAAAAAATGCTGTATGATCTTGCTGGTAGTTGCTGAAATTTTGACATTTTAATAGCGTTTCTTTCATTTTGGCAGTTGAATGACAGCATATAGGACTGTCTGTGAATCACATGAATATAAATACTTTTTGGTTCTACTTGGTGCATTAAAAAGTGCTATAATAAACTTATATGTAGTTTTTATCCTTTGACTTTTTCCTATGAATAGACTCTCTTAAAACCTTAACGTTCCCACAGTTTAACCACTGAATGGGCTGATTCTTGTTAGTTTTGTGAATGATTTCCGTAATTCTTTCTTTGCTAAAGAAAGGGGAAAATGTCTTTAGAAGTGCTTCTGTGCTTTTCTGAATGGTTACTTGTTGATTTTACTTAGGTTGCGTCTTAAACTGACAAACATACAATCTGTTGGAGAATGTATGCTGTGGGCTGAAAATGACACTGTTAATATAAAGTGTCAATTTTGACATCATTTATAGTGGAATTTTCAGTGAAAAAGACTTAGGAATTTTCATGTTTATTTTATGAACTTCATAGCTACTTAAATTGTTTAGCAAATCAGTGTCAGAAATCTATGAATAAATCTCTCCTTCACAATTTTCTGCCCATCTGCTTTTCATTAAAAGATTTGAACTATGAGTTTATCATCTTTTGTTATTGAGATTCATATATGAGATTGGTGTGCTTAAAAGCAAAATAAAACCAGTCTAAATTACTGAAAGTTGTGAGTTAGGGAATATGTAATTTAAAATTTTAGCTTTCTTACCAAACTATAGTTTATGATTTCCTAGCTATTACAAAAATGATCTATAATCTTACCACTTTGCTTGTTAGACTTAATTTTTCTATTTTCTTCTACTTCTTTGTCATTCACATACTTTTTAAATGATTTGAATCATAACATATAATTTTTATAATGGATAATACATCTATGACAACTTCATTTAGGTATATATGGAAACTCTAATTAGTTACTTGTAATCTTCTAGGTTGATGTTATGTGGGTTTGCCTTAATAAAAATGTAGCTAAATATTCATATTGAAACTGAATTACATGGACTTTTCCTGGTGACTCAGATGGTAAAGAATCTGCCTGCAGTGCGAGAGACTTGGGTTTGATCCCTGGGTTGGGAAGATCCCCTGGAGGAGGGCATGGCAACCCACTCCAATATTCTTGCCTGGAGACTCCCCATGGACAGAGGAGCCTGGTGGGCTGCAGTCTATGGGGTCACAAAGAGTCAACACAACTGAGTGACTAAGCATACATTCTTATTTTGTGACCTAAGTTACTTAGCTTCTCTGTTTCCGTCACTTGTAGGATGATGATAGTCCTGTTTCCTTAGTCAACTTTTCAGGGTTTTTAAAAGAAGTCACATGAAATAATCAAGGTAAGAGAACTTAGAATAGTATATAGGCATATACATACTGCTTCCCTGATGGTTCAGATGCTAAAGAATCTGCCTGCAGTGCAGGAGACCCAGGTTTGATCCCTGGGCAGGAAGATCCCCTGGCGAAGGAAATGACAATTCACTCCAGTCTTCTTGCCTGGAGAACTCTATGGACAGAGGAGCCTGGTGGGCTACTGGGGTCACGAAGAGTCGGACATGACTGAGCAACTAACACTTTCACTTTATACATATTGCAAGTTGTAGCTAATCAGCAGATATATTTGCATATCAACAATTAATATGCTGAAGTCTTTTTTTTAAACAAACAAATTTATTAACATGTATATGTCACATGTACCTGGAAGATACCCAAGGAAACTTACTACCTCCCCAAGATGGCCAAAGCCACCTGCTTAAATATCATCTTTAGCTAAAGACAAAAGAAAGGTTTCTTTTGGTTGAGGGAGTCAGGGAGGAAAGCCGGTTACAGGAAGTTACCAGGAAAAGCTCAGGCTTCTCTGTCCATGGAATTCTTCAGGCTAGAATACTGGAATGGGTAGCCATTCCTTTCTCCACGGGATCTTCCCAATCCAGGGATCGAACACAAGTCTCTGTATCGTACCAGGGAAGCCCAAAAGCACAGTACGCAAAGGTAAAGCTAAATGCCTTCTCCATTGGTAAGTGTTTCTGGGAAATTTAGTCATTTTTCTCTTCCTGGTAATAGGAGATACCTTTACATAAATGAAGATTGTCTTTATAAGCATAATTTCACCTTACAAGAAGGTAACTCTTCTCGTTTTCAGAGCTTCTCTTGTTTTTGCAGTTTCTCAACACAACCAGCTCAAAATGATCTTTATATCAAAGAGACGTATTTTGGGGTGGCACATTCTGCTCCCCTAATTCCCAACTTTGAGACTGCCCCATTAAGTTCTTTTTTTTTTTAAGTTTTTTTTTTTAATTTTTATTTTATTTTTGGCTGCACTGGCTCTTCGTTGCTGTGTGCGGGCTTTCTCTGGTTGTGGGGAGCAGGGGCTACTCTCGAGTTGGCGGTGCGAAGGCTTCTCACTGAGGTGGCTTCTCGTTGCACAGCGTGGGCTCTAGGGCATGCGGGCTTCGGTAGTTGTGGCACGGGGCTCAGTAGTTGCCGCTCCCGGGCTCGAGGGCACAGGCTCAGGAGTTGCTTGGAAGCTCCACGGCTTTTGGGATGGTCATGGATCCGGGATCTGGGCTGCGTCTTCCGTATTGGCAGGTGGATTCTGTTATCACTGAGCCACCAGGGGAGCCCCCTATTGAGTTTTACAATCTAGAAGCTGAGTGAACCATTCCAAGTCCTGAGAATAGGATCGTTGTTCAGTTAAAGGGTCATGTCTCATTTTAGGACGCAATGTTTCCAGTGAGCTTCCAAAGTTAGGCCTATATGGTGCAAACAATCAGATTTATCAAGAGTCATTTCTATAGAAAGACAAGAAAAGTGAAGGTTAATGACTGAAGCAGAATGTAAGCCCAGTTTTTGAGTCCTGAGAGTAGCTGGTTAAGATTTCTAGATGTTGGGCTCAAAGAATCTTTTTTCTTTTTGTTGTAAAATATAACTAACAAAGTTTACCATTTTAACCATTTTTAGGTGTACATTTCACTGGCATTAAATGCATTTACACTGTGTGCAAATGATGACCATCTAGATCACCCACTAGAACTTTTCAGCTTTCCAAGTATATACTGAAGTCTTTGAACATACTTGTAAAATTTTTTCGGCCACGCTGAGAGGCACATGAGATCTTTGTTCCCTGACCAGGGATTGAACTCAAGCTCCCTGCCTTGGAAGCACAGAGTCTTAACTGCTGGAACCACCAGGGAAGCCCTGAACATATCTTTTTTTGTAGAAAGTTAAACAGTTCTTTTCCTAAGTCTCCTCTTCCCATGTTGAAATACTCCCAAATTCTAAATTGAGTTCAAATTACTGAAAATCTGCTAAATATAAACAGTACTTAGTTGCAATTGAGTTTTTAAAAATAAATTATTTTTCTCTGTAATGTGAATAATTTTTAAAACATTTCTGATTTTATGTGGGAGTCCAAATTGGTTCTGCATTTGAGAATATGGTAAGAGTCTTTCTTAGGTTGCATTGTTGTTCTACAACCAGTTGGTAAGTTTCTTTCTAAGATTGTGTACTATTCCACCTTTCTCCTTTCTTTAATCTCTGAGATCCAACACCGTGGTCTGACAGTTCCCATGGGCACTCTTACGTTTGTTAAACATTCAGAGTGTGGACAGATGAAGAATGAGACACACGGGTTGACAGGACAGAGGAAGTCACAACAGAAAAGCGCGCTGGAGGAGAGCCCGCCTGGGCCCAGCCGTGCCTGCTGAGGCTGAGGCTGGCCCTGGGGCGTGGGCCATGGGCCGTGAGTGCGCAGCTGCTCTGACCCCAGGGTGAGTGCTTTACTGGCCAAGTGCAGCTTAGCTGACCTGCCATACCAGCTGCTGAGATGTTGTAAAGGACTCATATATATTTTTGAGTAAACTACTAGTTGCTCAGTTGTGTCTGACTCTTTGCGACCCCACGGACTGTAGCCTGCCAGGCTTGTCTGTCCATGAAATTCTCCAGGCAAGAATGCATGTGACAGTTATCAGGAATAGGCACCAAATTCACTAAATGACCCATTTTATATATTTATTTTGGTTGTGGGCACTTGAATTCTTGAACTACAGGCTTCATATGAAATTAGGTTTTTTCCCCTACCAACAAATGTTTCTTCTTGTTTTATTTGTCACTTTTGGAAAACCGCTTGTCATCCTACATTGGTACTCTGTTGATGAATGAAGGGATGTATGCTGTAACACTGAGCTCTGGTCTTTTTATTTTCATATAGAAGCTAATGGCAGTGTCTCCCTGAGGTGGTGGTTGAGAGCAGATCTAACCGTAAGGCCAGGGTTGTTTTTATTTTCTTCTGTCGCCTTGTGAATTGTGGCTGATGACATCTGGACACATTTTCTGCATAAGGGGGTAATACAGTTGATCATTTCTTTTTATAATGAAAAAATATCCACAGTTTTAAAACATTTTTAATTGGAGGAGGATAATTGCTTTACAGTGTTGTATTTCTGCCATATAACAGCGTGAATCAGCCATAAGTGTACATATGTCCCTTCTCTCTTGGGCCTCCCTCCCATCCCTCCCCCATCCCACCCCTCTCGTTTGGTTGTCTCAGAGCTGAGTTTGCTGTATCCACTACTTTTTACTTTGTATTTGCTAAGTTTCTTCATTTTATATCACAGTCGAGCATTTCAATATCCTCTTCACTATACCATTCTTCATATTAAGGCCAGAGTTGTTTGCCATGTCAGAGGATTGTAATTCAGAGTTTAAATCCAAAGAAGTTGTAAACTCTGTACAGTAGTTCTTGATGTGCCCCACCTCCACGTTATCTAATACAAAAGTTGATTGCCTGGTGCAGTGAATGATTTTATGTGGTGTTGAATAGAACTTAAAAAAAATTACAGTGGCATGATAATTTACCAGTTAGATGTTGCATCCTTTATGAGTTCCTCTCCATAGGCCATTTTAAAGGGGGAAAAAATCTGAATTTGTCATGAAAGTTCTTACGCTTGCTTACTGCCAACATGTGCTTATCTGAATATACAAATCATTGGATTAGGTGGAAAAGATCTGGGTTTGTAACTTTTCAGATTTAGGGATATTTGTGGGTTAAGCCACAGTTATGCATTTTGGTGGGAATGGTAATTGGTTAGATCTTTCTGGAAGGCGATTTGCAGTATTCACCAGAACAGAAATGTCATTGATCTAGCAATTCCACTTCTAGAATTTATATTAAGGAGATGATTGGACAAGTTTAAGGAATGTATGTAGAGAGGTATATGTGTAAAGACAATTGGTAGCAATGTTTATGATAATTGAAAATTGCTAACAATCTAAGTGCCAGTAAGGAGATGTGATGAATGAACAAGCAAATAAAGATGGTGCATCTGCACACTGGAACAGAATACAGGCAGTAATAATAAGTGTTTATAGACACTGCAAGGAGATCCAACCAGTCCATTCTGAAGGAGATCAGCCCTGGGATTTCTTTGGAAGGAATGATGCTAAGGCTGAAACTCCAGTACTTTGGCCACCTCACGCGAAGAGTTGACTCATTGGAAAAGACCCTGATGCTGGGAGGGATTAGGGGCAGGAGGAGAAGGGGACGACAGAGGATGAGATGGCTGGATGCATCACGGAGTCAATGGACGTGAGTCTGAGTGAACTCTGGGAGTTGGTGATGGACAGGGAGGCCTGGCGTGCTGTGATTCATGGGGTCGCAAAGAGTCGGACATGACTGAGCGACTGAACTGAACTGATAGACACAGAAAAATCCACAGCATGTTAAGTGGTTAAAGCCAGTTACAAAATCATTCATGTAGCATAATCTTGTTTAAGCAAGACTGTTTTTTATATATGTATTTTAAAAATGTATATATTTATATAATTCTTCTGTTTAAGTTTTTATAGCTTTATTTTTATGATTTTTAACTTGTTATTTTGAAATAATTATTTCAAAATAAAGAAGTTGCGAAAAAAAAAAATAGTACAGAGAGATTTCTTGCATCCTTTCCTGTTTCCCCCAATGGTATCATCTTTTGTAACTCTAGTTCAGTACCCAAACCAGGAAATTGACATTGGTATAAGCCACAAAGATTATTGAGAGTTTGGCAATTAGTGCAGTCATTTGCGTCTGCATGTAATAGTTGTTTAATCACTAAGTGGTGTCGGACTCTTTTGTAACTCTGTGGATTGTAGCCTGCCAGGCTCCTCTGTTCATGAGATTTCCCAGACGAGAATACTGGAGTGGGTTGCCATTTCTTTTTCCAGGGGATCTTCCCAACCCAGGGATGGAACCTGTGTCTCCTGCTTGGCAGGCAGATTCTTTACTACTGAGCCACCCGGGAAGCCATGTAGAGCTCTGGACGGTGGTTTCACATGTTAAACAGCACCACAGTCTAGACGCATCACTGTTTCATCCTGGCAAGGCTCCCTGTGCTTTCCCTTCATAGCCACACCCATTTTTGTTTTATTGGAATATAATGCTTTGCAATGTTGTGTTAGTCTCTGCTGTACAATGAAGTGAATCAGCCATATGTATACATATATCCCCTCCCTCTTGGACCTCCCTCTAAACACCCCCATCCCGAACCCCTCTTGGTGGGACCCCCATCCCACCCCTGTAGGTCACCACAGAATGCCGAGCTGAGCTCTTGGCCTTACAGCAAATTCCCTCTAGCTAGCTGTTTTACATCCCGCCCTCCCTTTCCCCAGCCCTTGTCTGCATGGCCATTCTCTGCTTCTGCATCTCTATTCCTGCCCTAGGAAATAAGTTCATCCATGGGTTCTACCTCTCCATCTCTAAACCCTGGCAGCCACTAATCAGTTTCTGTCTCTATAATTTTGTTATTTCAGGAAGGTTATTTAGAATCATGCACTATGTAACATTTTGAGATTGGCTCTTTCACTCAGCATGAGTTCTGTCAAGTTGTTGTGTATATCATAGTTTACTCCCCACCCCCGCTGCTGAGTAGTATTTTGTTGTGTATATCCTATAGTTTGTTTAAACAGTGACCTATTGAAGGACATCTGGATTGTTTCCAGTTTTTGGTTTTTATGAATAAATCTTCATGAACGTTTGTGTCCAGGTTTTTATACAGGTTTTTGTGTGAACGTAAGTTTTTATTTCTTTGAGATAAATACTTAAGAGTACAATTACTGGGTTATGTGGTAAATGTTCAGTTTTATATAAGACTGCCAAAACTCTTGTCCAGAGTGGCTGTATCATTTTACATTCTCATGAGTAATGTATGTGATATCCAGTTTCTCTAAATCCTTGCCTGCATTTGATGCTATCACTCTTGTTTATTATTTTAGCAGCTCTGATAGGTGTCTAGCGTTACCTCATGGTGGTTTTAGCATAGTTCATTTTTGCAGTAACAAATAAAAATCAATTTCCTTTTAAAAAAAAAAATTGCCTAGATTTAAGTTTCTTTCCTGCCACTTATTAAACATCACTTAATACTGAGAAGTTTTGCTAGGTGAATAAGGAATATTGATTTCCTTTGTAATCCACTGGGGTTGTGATTCTACTGTAGTAACATATTAATGGAAATAAAATCAAAGGAGATCATCTGCCATTGTTTGACATAGCTGTTTTGATGCTATTTCAAAATGTAGAACTACTTCAAAAATTACTACATTATGCTGTCTACTTCCCCTCTGCCCTGTAGAGGGAGAAAGGTGAAGATTGGTAGATTACTTATAAGATGCATTAAGGAATAAATAAATGCAAACTTGACAGTTTAACATTCATGGATTTGTTTCCATTTGTTGTTGAGTATGTGGAGCTGAGTGCTGAGTACTTTCTGTGTAGTGTGAATTGCACTCTTAAGCATCTCAAAAAAATAAAAACTTATGTTCACACAAAAACCTGTACTTTCTGAGTACATCATAGTGTAGCCCTCACAGCTATCCTATCAGATAGTCGCATTCTTACCTTCATTTACACGTGAGGAAACTGAGATGCTCAAATTAAGTATCTTGGCCAGTCCTACAAGTTGGAATGAGGAAGCTAGAATTGAAATACGTGGCTTTGGAATATTTTACTATATGGGAGCATATGTTGTCTTCAGTAATGGAAATGGTTGGAAGTCTGTTGTGCCAGAATGAGTTTGTTAATTGATGGTAATGGTTAGATTGAGAGGTAGCACACTTGGGGTACAAGAATTGAAAGTGCCCAGCCTGGGAATCTAGTGGCTATAGAGTCATCCATATTACTTCCATTGCTGTTTCTTCCTAGTGTTCCAATTTGATGTATTATTTTAGTGGAATTAAACTAGATTTTTAAAGATAATGTACTTGACTGAGTTCTGCTCTAGTAACAGTTAGTGGTTTATCCAAGTTTACTGGCCCAACAGTGGGCAACACTGGTCAGTCATAGTGGTTGTTGGATGAGCACATGGTTAGGCTTTATTGTATGTATCTCTAGGGACACTATTATTATTGTTGATGCTGGTCACATTATCTTTTTGTCTAAATCTGAGGACGATTGAAGATGTTTAACCATTGTATACCTGAAGCACCTTGCTGGTGCTATTAAAGAGTTCTGTTAGTGTTTATTTTTGAGTATCTGTTTATTGGTTTCCTAGTTTATGTAGGATAAAATCCAAACTCCTTAAGGTGGCATTAAAGTTCTTCTCTCTTTTGCTTTTTTTTTTTCCCCCTTGCAAGTCTTCTCTGCTACCTACTCTCCTCGTTATTTGGCTTTCTCATGGTGAATGTTGGTGCTCTCAGCAGAGGTGGCAGAGACGACACTGATTATTTGAGACATAACTTAGAAGTCATCCAGCCGTGTTACTGATATTCAGTGGGGCCTTTTATTGTGGAAACTCTCAGTGGAGCGGGTAGAGAATGAGAGGTTGGTGTTCATCTCCCGAGGGATAGTCTCTTCATGAAATCAGAGCAGAGAAGGGGATAGACTTAGGATATAGCCCAGAAATGGCTGTGGTAATGTTTAAAGAACTTCCCTGAAGTTGTGAAAATCTTGATAATCATTCCCTTGCTGAATTATCTTCAGGAAAGCCAGTGGAGGGTCTTAAAACTGGACAAAGCCCTAGACCAGTTTCAGATACTCCCATGTGCATGACAGATTCTTGAGCATGGCTGTCCAGCTCCATCGGTCCTGTTGTCCCCTGGGATGTCACCGTTAAAACTGAGATTCCTGTTCTGTGAATCCATCTGGTTTTGTTGCTGCTGGAGTGATAGCGCTCTGAGGAGGAGGAGCCTGGTCTGCTCTCACATACAGGGTTTACTTCGGACAGAGCCACACCTGATCCTTGGATCAATAGGATTGTTAACTAGAGTTTAGTTCCCTTAGCAAATGTTTGCTTGAGGTGACTAGTTTTCAGTATTTATTCCTAATCTCCCATTAATAACGTTTCAGATGGACCTTGTTGTGGAGTTAATGTATGCAGGAAGTTTGAAGACCTCTGTGATGTTAATTTATTTAATCTGTATTGGTGTGAATATTTGCTGCTACTTTGCCCCGCCCCCCTATTGTATGCTTCTGGTGCCCCAGAAGCTTTGTTGCTTTCAGAAACAGTATTCAGTTTCTAATTGTAATTGTCTTGGAAACAGGCATATTTTGCAGTTGAGTTTTACTTTTATTTACTGCAAATGATGATTTGTTAGTTGCCTGCTGCCAGAACATCTGAGCTCATTTGTTTAACTCAACGGTACTGTGCATAGATGCCTGTAACACGTGGCAGCAGTTACAACACCCCAGTTGCTTACCACCCTTTTTTAGCTCTAAATCAAGCAAATGGGAAAGAAGATTATTCTTAAAATGTTCCAAGAAGTTTAGAAAATTGGAGGATGGGAGGAAAGGAATTCTATTATAACAGTGTGTTGCTTTTGGCAAGGGTGTCTCTGGCTGATTTCCTTTGTAGAAATAACACTTCAGAGTGCAGAAAATGCAACAAACAGAGCTCCTCAAATCCTTAATTTCATAGGTAACTGTCATGTGTTTTTCTTCTGGCTGAGCCACTGTATCAGGCGTGATGGGGGACGGCATGGGTGAATGAGATACTTTCCCTCTTCTCACAGAGCTTATAGTCTGGACATTCAAGACGCTCTGACCTGTGGTGGTGATTTTTGAGGAGGTATGGTGGCTGGGTATGAGCTGTGTTGGATTGTGGCCATTAGTAGGGGACCCAGGTCCTAGGGGCCTAATCGCAGAATGGCAGTGCTGGCTGGCTCACCACCAGACAGAGCTTTCCAACAAAGGTGGGACAGTTCCTTGAGTGACCAAGAAACCAGCCTGCTTCAAAAAGATATATTATTTTACATTTGGAAACAAATCTGGTTTTGAATTGTGATGGAGAAGACTCTTGAGGGTCTCTACCACTGCAAGGAGACCAAACCAGTCAATCCTAAAGGAAATCAACCCTGGATAGTCATTGGAAGGACTGATGCTGAAGCTCCAGTACTTTGGCCACCTGATGGGAACAGCCAGCTCATCAGAAAAGACCATGATGGTGGGAAAGACTGAAGGCAGAAGGATAAAAGACAACAGGATGAGATGATAGAATGGTATCACCAACTCAGTGGACATGAGTTTGAGCAAATCTGGGAGATAGTGAAGGACAGGGAAGCCTGGCATGATGCAGTCCATGGAGTCACAAAGATCGGACCTGAATTAGTGTCTGAATAACAACAACAAAGGTGTCTTTAGAAATATTTTAATAAAAAGTTAAACTTGGGGATGGACATTGCCTTGAAATCTAGAGAATGTGAAGTGTTCCTGAGGGACGGGGAAGAAATTAATTTTGTCCTCTTTTAAGTGTCTGACAAAAGGCCTTCATTGATTTGGTGCATTTTTATTAAGTGCCTGATTTGTACTAGGCTGGGAATGTGTTGATGAGCCAGGAGCCCCCTGTCTAGTGGGGGACATAAATAGATAACTGGTTTGTCTTGCTACAGGGTGCTCAGTTTCATGATTGAGTACTTTTGGGATAGAAACCAGGCTTCTTGCCAGGGCTTAGGTGATCAGAGGTGGTTCCCTGGAGGAAATGGTGTCCTAACCATCCTCACTGATACATGTTGGAATTAATTCTTTTTTCAGGCCAATATTGTATTCAAAAGAAACCAGAACCTTGTTTTGGTTTTTGTTTTGGGAACACTCAATACCTTTCTGTTGAGTGTAAGTTGAGAAACTGAACTCTGTACTCCAGCCATCTGGTATATTTCTCCAGACTTGTAGTTAGTTTAATGTTCTCCAGTGTTGACTAACCTCTGCTTCCCAAAATCTGCCAGGCTGTCTGTGACGCCTTTGCATACACATTGCTTGTGTCTTGAAAGCCTTCCCTTTTTGTCTGCCCAGCTGCCTTCTCTTCCTCCTTTGGGATGGTTACCTCTTCTGGAATGCCTTTCTTGACTGCTCAACATATCCCCAAAGTTGGATGCACCTCCCAGAAGCTCATGCATAGGGCTGGATTTAATCTATGTACTTCCCCTGCACCAGATAGTCTGCTTCTTCACTCCAGCGTGTAGCCTGGAGGCAGAGACAGCATATTTCACAGAGCCCGGCATGTCCTGGGCACCCAGGCAGTGTTTGTTGAACAAGTAAATTCTGAAGCTTTTGAAGGTTATAGTTACATGTATATAATTGAAGCTCTTCGTTCCAGCTGGTTTTAAGAGAGTGTTATTGACTGAAGAAAGTAGACGTACCAGTGAAACAGATTTTATACATGTGGTCTAGTTATTAACCTTGTAAAACTCTTTACAATCTTTTGCATTTTATACCTCTTTATTTTTATTTTTGCCCAAGTAACCTATAAACTGAGTAATTCATAGTTCCTACTTCTTGCCAACTATTAATGTGTATTATTAAATCTGACCACAGTGATTTATTACTTAGAAGTCTTTTGCTTATTAGCAAAAATCAATTTGATTTAGTGTTTGTCAGTAAAAGGAAGGGGCTTATGTGATGAAGAGAGAGGGCTGTCTCGTAGAATCCCAGAAACACAGCTAGGCTTCAGGAAGAACTGGTCCCAAGAATTAGAAGGCCAGTGGGAATCCTGAGTGTCCTTTTTGTTTATCTCTGCCACTCCGTGGATAGAGGATGGCTTCCTGTAACCCTCAGCTTGGCAGCCCATTTCCAGCCATGTGGATAACCTGTCTTTCCATCTCAATTCCAAATTCCCTAAGACTCTGGCATAGCTTAGACTCTGATCCAGTCAACTATGGCCAGGGAGTGGGGTCAGGCTGAACAAGCCTGTCTGCCTCTGCTCACCCCTGAGGAGTAAGTTGGTGGGACTGTAGAAGAAAGGGAAGGGAGGACAGCAGACAGATAATGTGTGGTGGGCAGACACTCCAGAAATACCTAATGCGGGGATAAAGACCATTTCTAGGTAATTTTGGCTAAAAGTTTTTCAATCTTAGAAGAAACTTTAAAGATTTACTTTGAAAAAATATTTAGCTTTGAATATGAATATAATGTGGGGCTTCCCTGGTGGCTCAGAGGGTAAAGCGTCTGCCTGCAATGCAGGAGACCTGGGTTCGATTCCTGGGTCAGGAAGATCCCCTGAAGAAGGAAATGGCAACTCACTCCAATATTATTGCCTGGAGAACCCCATGGATGGAGGAGCCTGGTGGGCTACAGTCCATGGGGTCACAAAGAGTCAGACACGACTAAGCGACTTCACTTTCTTTCTTTTCTTGAGATTCTTAAAGTAGTAGCATATTCACTGAAGTAGTTAGTTCTAGCTTTGTGTGTATGTGCAACACTTCTTATGCATGATACTGACTTCAGTTGCTGGGAGACAAGTTCTGGAGTAGCTTTATAGATATAAAAGGTTAGACTGGCATGTATGTGAAGTTTTCTAGTGGCCACATTAAAAATGTAAAATGAAACAGGTGAAATTAATTTTGAAAGTATATTTTATTTGGCTCAACATATCCCCAAAGTTACAATTTCATGAACATAAGGACTAATAATGAAGTATTTTCTGTTTTTTTAACAGTCTTTGAAATCCGGTATGTATTTTGTATTCCAGTGCATCTTGGTTTGGACTGGTCACATTTCAAGTGGTCAGTCACTACGTGTAACTAGTTGTTACCATACTGGACAGCATAGTTCTAGAAACAGTTAAAGTAATCCATTTTCTTTCATAGTTTCTCTAAAATTTTCTTGTCAAAGGCATCAGTACTTATGGATTGTTCTTTTCAAAATATGCTTCAGCAGCAACAGCAGAGCACCCTGGGACGTAGGGATTTTTCAGCTCACCCTGAAAGAGTTGCCCATGTGGAGGATTCGCTGTGTGCCATGTTTTTGGGCAGAAAAGAACATTTTCAAACCAGTCACCAGGCTGGTTCTTGTTCTTCCTAAACTACTGATTCCTGGAATGTCACTTAAACTCCTTGGATGCCTCTGTTTGCTTATCTATTAAAATAAGGTTTTTAACTGTCCTGCTCATTAGGTTTTCATATGCTAATAAATTTGAAAGGGCTTTGAAAAACTTCAAAGTTTTTACATTACACAAACCAAAAGCATTATTTGTACTTATTATCAGGGAAAAAAGTACTGCATTTTGGCATCAGTAGTAGCTATCATTGAGGTTTTACTTTATGCCAGGTGCTGTTCTAAGTGCTATATTACATAATTTAATAATAACAACACCTTTTGAAGCAGGTACTTTTTTTTTTTTAAATTTCTGTTTTATGTATGAGAAAGCTAAAAGTTAAATGATCCCAAGTTTACATAGCTCGTAAGTAGTTGAATTGGAATGCACTTTGTTTTAATTGTGGCAGAATACATACAACATAAAATGTATCATTTTAACCATTTCTAAGTGTTCACGTCTGTATATAAGTACATTCACATTGTTGTTTAATTATCTCCACTATCCATCTTGGGAACTTTTTCATCTTCCCCAACTGAAACTCCATACTCACCACATACTAGCTTGCCATCTCCCTGCACCCCACCTCACTGTTCCCAAACACACCAGCAGCAACCACCTTTCTACTTCGTCTCTATGGGCTGCCTACTCTAGGAACCTTAGAGTCATACAGTATTTGTCTTTTTGTGACTGGCTTATTTCACTTACTATAATGTCTTCAGTGTACATCCATGTTGTAGCGTGTGTCAGGATTTTCCTTTTTAAGGCCGAATAATATTCCATTGTATGCATGTGTCATATTTCGTGCTATCATTCAGCCTTTGGTGGACATTCTGTTGCTTCTACCTTTTGGCTGTCGTGAAGAGTGCTGCTGTGTATCAGTGTACAAGTGTCTCTCCGACTCCATGCCTTTAATCCTTTTGGGTGTGTGTATACCTAGAAGTAGAACTGCTGGATCATATGGTAGTTCTGTTTTTGATTTTTTGAAAAATTGGCATACTGTTTTTCACAGTACTTGCTCCATTTTGCATAACCATCAGCAGTACACAAGAATCCCAGCTTCTCTACATACCCTCCAACACTTTTTTCGCTTTCTTTTCTTTTCCTTCTCTTTAAAAAAAAAATAACTCAGCCTTAGTGGATGTGAAGTAGTATTCATTGTGGTTTTGATTTGCATTTCTCTAAATGACTAGTGATATTGAACATCTCTTTTCTTACACCTGTTGGCAATTTTTATGTCTTTGGAAACATAAAGTCTGCAAAATCTGAATCCTTTGCAGATATTTAAATTGCTTTTTTTGTTGTTGTTGAGTCAGAGTTTTTTAAAAATGAATTTTGGATATTAATGCCTTATCAGCTATATGATTTGCAAATATTTTCTCTCATTTGGTTGGGTTGACTTTTCACTCTGTTGATAGTATCCCTTGATATGCAAAAGATTTTAATTTTGATGTCCATTTGTTTTCTTTTGATACTTGTGTTTTTGTGTCATATGTAAGAAACCACTGCTGAATCCACTGTCATGAAGCTTCCCTACTTTTTAAATCTAAGAGGTTTATGTCTGTCTCTGTGTATGCCTCCTGTCTCTGTCAGTTTGCATCTGCCTCAGTTTCTCTATATATTTATAAATTATTGGAGTTTATGTATGTGTTTTGTCTCTTGCTTTGTTTCTTTTTCAGTGTTGTTGAACTGTTTGAAAGTATTATAAAAAATAATGGCATTTATCTAAAGAAGTTTAATCCTATGATAAGTACTTCCCTTGAAGCTGGACACATGAGTCTCCTGCCTTGTGCTCTGTGTTTGGAAATACTTTTCTTGAATTTTTCTATAAGTCCCTCCAGTCCCGCCTCTCCTCTCTGCTTACGTACCTAAAAGGCAACGCGCCCCAGTTGCTTTATTTTTAGGCGTTTCATGTTGAGAATTATAGTAAATTTTCTAATTACATTGAGAATAGAAGCTTTATTTTGCTGATGTTATTGTTTACCAATGTACACTGTGTTTTCCTTCTGAGTTTTTATTATGTTTATTTTTATATATTCCTTTAACTGGTTAGTATGAACATGATTGAAAGTGAAAGTCCCTCAGTCATATCCAACTCTTTGCGACCCCATGGACTATACAATCCATGAAATTCTCCAGGCCAGAGTACTGGAGTGGGTAGCCTTTCCCTTCTCCAAGGGATCTACCCGATCCGGGAATTGAACTGGGGTCTCCTGCATTGCAGCCGGATTATGATTAGTGTGATAGTTAGGAACATGATTAGTGTTATAGTTACTAATTACCTTTCTTCTCTTTCTCCAGTACTGAGTTGAAGCTTCTAGAGGAGGCAACCATTTCAGTCTGCAGGTCTTTAGGTAAGGAGGAAAAATAAGTGTGTGTGTGTATGTGTGTGTGTGTGTGATGTGAGGCAGTTATTTTAAAATCTCTGTTAACAAATTTTGTTACTGCAATATGAATTGAATTAATGAAGTGATGTATTTTTGATGATGATAATTATAATAGTACTAATATTCTTGGTGCTCATTGATGCCACTAGAGGGTACCATTCAGTTAACAGCAGTGAGACGCATGGTTGCATAATTTGCAGTCATGGTAATGGACTCTCTGCTGAGACATAGAGCTTGTTCTTTTTTCAAATTTTGAAATACTGAGAAAAGCCCCAAATATTGTTTGTTTTGCAGTTGCATGTATAGTTCCTAGAGGATATAGGATCATTCATCCTTTGTCAGTTGCAAAAGATGCTGTTGTTGGTTATGTTAACTAGAATAATTATTACTCATTAATAGGAAAATATATTTGGAAGCTCCTCAAATTAGAAATAACAACCTTGTGTTAATGGTAAAGTGCCTGAGCTCTGGAGTTATTTTATGGTCTTAATTATAGCTCTGCTACTTAATTATTAGCTGAGCTTTAATTTCTTAATCTAAATTGCAGAATTTTCACGAGGAAAAGTCAGATAACATGAAATATCCAGTACAGTGCCTAACATTTGTCCAATTGGAAAGAAATGTATGCCTTAAAAAATGTGGATAATTATACTTACATTTCACTGTTGCTTTGAAAATTAGAGATAATATATCTGTGAAACAAGTGGTGTACAAGAGCTTAATGAGTGATGACAAGCTTGTTTTTAAATCAAGCTTATGGATATGCTCCATGTACGCTAACTCCCATTTAACTTACTCTGCCAAAAGCAGTCTTTGATGAAATATTTTTGCTTTTAAAAACAAATTATGTTGGTAATGATAGAGGTGTTATTATAATAGTTGCCTTGAATTTTTTCTTCAGTTATAACCATAGATTTTGAGAATTTTGTACTAAGTAGAGCTGACTTTCAAAAACCTTTGTGAATTTGCTGAAAATTAATTTTGTGTAACAGTGATATCAATGCTGTTATTATGATATAGTTTTTAAGTGACCTTGGGGTTTTGTACAAAAATAGCATTTTTAAATTGAGAATAATACTTATTAATTAATACAATGTGGAAAGCATACTAAAATGTAAGAAAGGCAGTATTTGCTTATATTCCCAACCTTCACAAAGCTGTTGTTAATATTTTGCCTTCTGTTATTTCTTCTTTGGATATACATTTACATACATATTAAAGTCACACATACAATTATTTCAATCTGTGTTTTTTACTTGGTATTATATATTTAAGTATGTCATTCTGTATTTAAAACCACTTTGGAGAATAGCAAAAAAAAAATCACTGCTAATCTTTTGTGATAAGATCAAAATCTTAGCAGAGTATTCTGTATGTATTGATTTATATGCACAGTTTTATGTAACTGATATTATTTATATGTTATTTTCACTTAGCAGTACTCAGGAGCTTCTTTTCATGTGAATCAATATAAATGCATGTAGATTTATTTAAGGGTTTTGTGGGTATATGACAATTCTCTTTTATTTTTTGGTCTGAAAATGTTTTCATTTTTCCTTTACTTTTGGAAGATAGGTGTGCTGGGTGTAGAATTCTAGGTTGGCGGTAATTCTTTCCATACTTTAAGGACACCGTTCTGTTATTTTTCTGGTTGTTCTCATTTTGTTGAGATTAAAGCTGTCAGTGTTAGTATTGTTCTTTTGAAAAAAAAAAATAAAAAAGGAGGTTTTTCCCTTCTGGATACTTTTGCATTTTTTTTTTTAATCCTTTGGTTTTCAGCATCTTAGAATATGCTCAGGAGTATTTTTCCTTCCTTTCTTCTTTCCTTCATACCTTTTTCCTTCCTCCTCTTTCCTCCCTCCCTCCCTGCTTGTTAGATCTGTGGTTTGATGTCCTCCATCAATTTTGGAAAATTCTCAGCCATTGTTGGTTTATATTAATACATTATTTCTGTCTTGTTCTGTCTTTTCTCTCCTTCAAGGGTCTCTGTTATACTTCTGTTAACATTTTCACTGTGTCCCATATATTTGTTAGGCTCTTTTTTTTTTTTTTTTGTATTTTACTTTTTTTTTCTCTCTGACCTTCCATAGGATATTTTCTGTTAATCTGTCCTTAGTTTACTAATCTTTTTTTCTTTTAAACTATCTATTGAGATTTCTAAAATGAAGTTAAATTTTAGAATGGCTTTAGATTTATAGAAAAGTTGCAAAACCATGTAGAGAGTTCCCATATAACCCTTATCAGTTTCATCTTTTGTCAACAACTTACATTTATATGGTATATTTGTCCCTACTAAAGAGTTAACATTGGTACATTACTATTATCTAATCTTAACCCTTTATTCAGATTTCACTAGTTTTGCCACATGTCCTTTTTCTTTTTCAAGATGCTACATTGCATTTAGTCATCAAGTCTCCTTAACCTCCTCTGGTCTCAGACTTTCCTCATTTTTAATGACTTTGAAGAGTTTTGAGAAATGCTGGTAGAGTATTTCCAGAATGTCCCTCTATTTGTTTGATGTTTTTCTCATGGCTAGATGGGAGTTACAGGTTTGTAGGCATCACAGAGGTGATGTGCTGATCTCAACATATCATATCAGGGGTACATGCATGAGTTTCTCTGATGATGTTGACCTTCATTATGTGGTCAGTGTTGTGTTTGTCCATTTTCTCCACAGTAAAGTTGTGTCCCCTGTTCTCTGTTGCTTTCATTTTGAAGGACAGTTTTTCTAGATACAGAATTCTTGGTTGGCATTTATTTTCTCTCATCCCTATGACTAGGTTATTCCATTGCCTTTTGGCCTCTTTTCAGATGGAACATCTGCTGTTTAATTGTATTGTTGTGCTCTTGTAAATAAGTCATTATTTGGTTGTTAATTGCTGTCAAGATTTTGCCTTAACTTTTACAAAATTTTGAAATTTATTCTTTATTCTATTTGGGGTTTTACTTAGATATATAGATTAATGTTTTTATCAATTTGGGGGTGTTTGTGGCCATTATTTTTGTTGGGCTTTTTGTATTCATCTTTATTATTTATCCCCTGAATCTACACAGGAGGCGCTGTGGGTCCAAGACAAATTTCTTTACCTCATAGTGAATTTTAAGTGCATTCCTGTCTGTTTTCCCCTAGTTCTTACCTGTTAGGATAGTGCTGTGAGAGCCAAGTCAGTTGTTTTATGTAAGGAGGGAAGATTGCTCTGTGTTCACCTTGTTTACTTCTTACCAGTTGTTTTTTAGGGACTTGTTACCTTTGAATCTGTTTAGCAAAGTATCAGGTGAGATGGTTAGCATTGAGTGTTCTGGTTGGAGTAGACAAAAGTACTTTTAGCAGTTAGGCCTGCTAATGATCCAACAAATAAAACTTTTGTTCAGTTCTATAGGATTTGTATTTTGTTAAAGGGTTTCCTGTTTTTTGGGGTGGAAAAGGACTGTCCTCATTCAGCATTTCTCACGAGCATTGATTTTTGTGTATTTCTTCATGGGTGTTTTATTTTTAATTCCTTATTTAAAAAAATTTCACACTCATACAAAGGCAGACAGAGAATAATATAATGACCTCCCATATGTTCATCTCCCAGTTCCAGTCATTTTCAACTCATGGCCAGTCTTGTTTTATCTGTTGTTGTTCAGTTGCCTAGTCATGTCTGACTCTGCAACATGTGAACTGCAGCATGCTAGGCCTCCCTGTCCCTCACCATCTCCTGGAGTTTGCCCAAGTTTGTGTTCATTGCATCAGTGATGCCAACCATCTCATCCTCTGACACCCTCTTTCCCTTCTGCCCTTGATCTTTCCCAGCATCAGGGACTTTTCCAGTGAGTCATCTGTTCATATCAGATAACTGAAATACTGGAGCTTTAGCATCAGTCCTTCCAGTGAATATTCAGGGTTGATCTCCCTTAAGATTGACTGGTTTGAGCTCGCTGTCTAGAGTACTTTCATGAGTCTTCTCCAGCACCACACTTTGAAAGCATCATCTGTATCTCTCATTTATTCATTGAAATATAAACATGTGTAGGAAAGTGCACAAATAAAAAAAGTGTATATGAATCCAAAAATATATCCTCACATAATTAATTTGGCACAAACCTTAAGCATTATATTTTTCATCCATAGATATTGTGGTATGTATCTCATAGTAATGATTTTTTAAAGGAAAAAATACCATTATCTACTAAAAACAAATTTTTAGTATCATAAAACATCCAGTGCTGTTCAGATTTCTATTTGTCTCAATTTGTTTGAATCAGGAGCCAAATAAAATACACACGTTATTATTAGTTAATGTCTTTACAATTCTTTTTCATAGCTAATTCCTCCTGAATTTGTCTTTCCCTTTCCCCTCCTCTCGATTTTTTCTTATTGAAGAAAGTGGATAGTAGAGTTTTCCACAGTGAGATTTTGTTGATTGCATCTTCATAGATGTTAGCGTGTCTCTGTCCTCTATGTTTTCGGTACATTGGTTATTGGACCTTGGGCATCCATTGGGTATTCCCAGTGGGAATAAGTATTTTAGTGAGATTATTATCATTATCTGAGACTTTGCTTGAACTCCTGTGGACACAGAGAATTCCTTTTTCACACAGTCATTTTAGTTAACAGATTCAAGCTCTAGAGTCAAATTAGTTTTCTACTAAGTATTATCATTATCTGAATTTTACAGGTGAAGAAACTGAGGTACAGAGAGGTTAAAGAAGTTGACAGGTGTCACACAGCTAGTCAAGTGGTGGAGTTGAGCTTTGAACCTAGTCACTTTCTGTAGTCTAGTTCCACATACCTTTCTGCCTTCCTGTCAGGTGTCCCCTGTTCTTACTCTGGCTCCTGAAGCACAGGCTTTAGGGGCGTGGGCTTCAGTAGTAGCAGCACGCTGTGTCAGGAGCTGCAGTGTGTAGGCTGAATTGCTCTGAGGCATGTGGAATCTTCCGGGACTTTTACGCTAAATCCAAAGCTTAAGTAAGTAAGTAAGTGACGTCGTTCAGTCATGTCTGACTCTTTGCGACCCCGTGGACTGTAGCCCACTGGGCTCCTCCGTCCATGGGATTCTCCAGGCAAGAGTACTGGAGTGGGTTGCCATTTCCTTCTCCAGGGGATCTTCCCAACCCAGGGATCGAACCCAGGTCTCCTGCATCGTAGGCAGATGCTTTAACCTCTGAGAAATTTTTGATTCAGAGTGAAACTCTAACGATATCTAATCACATGCCTATTCTGGATTATGAAAGCTGGACAAAACCTGCCTAACTTATTTGCCCCTTGGTACTCATTAGTGGAGTTCTCCACCCAGCATCAGTGGGCATCACCTGGGAGACTGTCACAGATGCAGAATCACTTCACACATGTGGAATCAGAACATAAGCTTTAATGAGAATGCTGTGTGATTTAAATGCATGTTGAACTTTGAGAAGCACTGTCAATTTCAGTAGTGTAGGGTGGCCATGGGATTCTGCACTTCCAACAACCTCCCAGGTAAATGCGTTGCAGCTAGTCCATGAACCACACGTGGATTAGCAAGGTGCTCCACATTTTGTCATAATGAGAAGATTATGCAGTTACTTGGGTCTGCTCTCAAACTGTGACAAGAACACATACCCAGTAGATCAGTTCAGTTCAGTTTAGTTGCTCAGTCCTGTCCGACTCTTTGTGACCCCATGAATTGCAGCACGCCAGGCCTCCCTGTCCATCACCAAACCCTGGAGTTCACTCAGACTCATGTCCATCGAGTCAATGATGCTGTTGTCTCCCTTCTCCTCCTGCCCCTAATCCCTCCCAGCATCAGAGTCTTTTCCAGTGAGTCAACTCTTCGCATGAGGTGGCCAAAGTACTGGAGTTTCAGCTTTAGCATCATTCCTTCCAAAGAAATCCCAGGGCTGATCTCCTTCAGAATGGACTGATTGGATCTCCTTGCAGTCCAAGGGACTCTCAAGAGTCTTCTCCAATACCACAGTTCAAAAGCATCAATTCTTTGGCGCTCAGCCTTCTTCACAGTCCAACTCTCACATCCATACATGACTACTGGAGAAACCATAGCCTTGACTAGACGGACCTTAGTTGGCAAAGTAATGTCTCTGCTTTTGAATATGCTATCTAGGTTGGTCATAAGTTTTCTTCCTTGGAGTAAGTGTCTTTTAATTTCATGGCTGCAGTCACCATCTGCAGTGATATTGGAGCCCCCCCAAAATAAAGTCTGACACTGTTTCCACTGTTTCCCCATCTATTTCCCATGAAGTGATGGGACCGGATGCCATGATCTTCGTTTTCGAATGTTGAGCTTTAAGCCAACTTTTTTATTCTCCTCTTTCACTTTCATCAAGAGGCTTTTTAGCTCCTCTTCACTTTCTGCCATAAGAGTGGTGTCATCTGCATATCTGAGGTGATTGATATTTCTCCCGGCAATCTTGATTCCAGCTGTGTTTCTTCCAGTCCAGCGTTTCTCATGATGTACTCTGCATATAAGTTGAATAAGCAGGGTGACAATATACAGCCTTGACGTACTCCTTTTCCTATTTGGAACCAGTCTGTTGTTCCATGTCCAGTTCTAACTGTTGCTTCCTGACCTGCATATAGGTTTCTCAAGAGGCAGGGGAGGTGGTCTGGTATTCCCATCTCTTTCAGAATTTTCCACAGTTTATTGTGATCCACACAGTCAAAGGCTTTGGCATAGTCAAGAAAGCAGAAATAGATGTTTTTCTGGACCTCTCTTGCCTTTTCCATGATCCAGCGGATGTTGGCAATTTGATCTCTGGTTCCTCTGCCTTTTCTAAAACCAGCTTGAACATCAGGGAGTTCACGGTTCACCTGTTGCTGAAGTCTGGCTTGGAGAATTTTGAGCATTACCTTACCAGCTTGTGAGATGAGTGCAGTTGTGCTGTAGTTTGAGCATTCTTTGGCATTGCCTTTCTTTGGGATTGGAATGAAAACTGACCTTTTCCAGTCCTGTGGCCACTGCTGAGTTTTCCAAATTTGCTGGCATATTGAGTAGACCTGGGCTAATTGGACAATTATTGAGCACTAAACAGGTGTGCTCTAATGTTGTACTTATTCCCATGTACATCTTTTCTTTACAGTTTTGAGTTCTGAGATGAGATAACTTTTCTCCTATAGTTTCTATCATTTTCACTTGTGAATAATTTTTTGCTGTTTAGAATTAGGACCAAGTAGCAATTTCTCTCATTGCTAATTCCCCAAATTAGATTTGAAATTGAATAAGCTTGGTCTCTGAGCAACTTCAATTTGACATTTGGTTTTAGAAATGTTATGATATGCCCACTTTGATTTCAGTTTTAACTTTAACTTTTTAAAACCTTTTCTTCTCTTGCAGTTGAAAATAATCCTCGAACAGGAAACCTTGGTGCACTAATTAAGGTCTTCCTTTCTAGAACCAAAGAACTAAAAGTTTCAGCAGAATGTCAGAAGTAAGCTGGCTGCTCTCTCTAAATTCAATTTATATTTAACAGTATGACAGTTATTCACTTATTGGTAGAAATAGGTTATGGTCTTTTGAAAGCTATAAAGGAATTATTCTCATTATTCAGGGAAAAAGTAAAAGAGGTTTTAATTAACTGTCCAAGTCATTAGGGTGAAATTATAAATTCTGGAATCTGATTTTAGTTAGCATTTTAGACAGTCTTTAGAAATATATTCTTTAAGAAGACTGTTTAATTTAAAAAGTTAATTTTTTCCTATTTTCATTTCTGGATATATCTAGTTTAATGACTTTGTGTGAATATTATTCCATTCTACATCTGTGTCCTTTATTTCTTATGTATTAGATGAATGAAGGTTCAGATTAGACATTATGGTTTTATATTCATATAGTGGAAGGTTCACCTTTTATGCACTGAAGAAATTTTTGAAACTATTTTTGGATGATAGTATCTTAAAAGATTGCTCATTTCCCTGTTTCCAAACAATTTATGTTGAATTTAATTAAAATTGTTCTGAGTCCATGATTATTAATACAAATAGCAGGTATACAAAAACTGTACAACTGGTGATGCCCCATTTAAAATTTGGTTGTATATTTGCATATATTTTCTTTATGTTACTGTATTTTTTATTTTCTCTGTTTTTAGTTTAGTTTTGTTTGAATTGCTTGTATGCCTAAATTGACTCACTGTGTAAAATACAGAATAAAGTAGGAGATAAACTGTAGTAGATGTCATTGGTCCAGTGTCATAAATCACGGACCATGAAGAAAGATATGGACATTATTCTAATATTACAAGCAAAATGAGAAATTATGGACTAGAAATAAATGGATTGTGCTTGTGATTAAACACTGATTCTTGCGTGATTTGTTCTTCCTTTCTAGCCACATCTTCATCTGGCAGACACACAATGCTTTGTTTATTATTTGCTGTTTGCTGAAAGTGTTCATTTGTGAGATGTCAGAGGAAGAATTACAACTTCATTTTACTTATGAAGAAAAATCTCCTGGCAGTTACAGTAAGTCTTGCCTTAGATGATGTTCTGGGGTAGCGTGTAACATAAGGATAGAATTTGAAAAATAAAAGTATAATTTTGAAAATTCTACTTTTCCTCATAATTTTCATATTTAAATGACCTGACACCATTCCTATTTCTTTGCCTATATTAATTTAAGCTAACTGAGACTCATAGATTTTTTTCTGTTTTTAAATAAGGGAGCTGGTAGAATTGAGACTTTTATTTATTTTGATTTCTGTATATATCACAGATATTTGCTTTAGGAAGCAAATGTTAATTTAAATGCCATTACTAGGCTTCCCAGGTGGCATAGTGGTAAAGAGTCCTCTTGCCAAGTCAGGAGACGCAGGTTTCATTCCCTGAGTCAGGAAGATCCCCAGGAGGAGGAAATGGCAACCGCTCCAGTATTCTTGCCTGGAGACTCCCGTGGACAGAGGAACCTAGTGGGCCATAGTCCATGGAGGAGGGTGGCAAGGAGTCAGACATGACTGAGTGACTGAGCCTGTGTGTATGTACAGTAAGCTGGTACGTTATTAAGGGAGACAACCAATCAGAATTACAGATTTTATAAATGTTACAAGTTACTTTCGTGGGGCATAACAGTCTCTGAGTCTGGGTATATTTGGAACTCCTTGATCAGAAATAACAATTTTATTTTGCTTTTATTCATCATTTATTCTTTCACATCAACCTACATACAAATATTCAATGGTAAGAATATGACAGGACCTCATTAAGGGCACAGTACAATATAAACAAAAAAGATGGAAGCTCAAGCCTTTTTTTTTTAAAGAAGTAACAAATAATTCTAAGTTATAATAAATGCTACAAAGAAAACACATTTGATATGAAGACAGAAAATAATAGATCGGAAATAACGGATTTTTCATTCTTCTTGACTACAGTAATCTTTTGTTCTTTGAGAAATAACATTTTAAAGGATAGTTTTATGATGCCAAAATATATTGTCTTTTTCTGAAGTTATAGGAAGAGTTTATCATTTTCTCCTGATATTGGTGAGAATTTTTTTTTCCCCAGTAGTTAGGAGGGCCTGTAATTTTCAGGATCAACTGCTGGTGTTTCATTTCTTAGCATTAAAACTTACAATCTGGGAAAATGAGATTATTAACAAAATACAAGGAATGCAGTTTTTAAAAATTTATATTTAATTGAAGGATAATAGCTCTACAGTATTGTGTTGGTTTCTACCAAACATCAACATGAATTAGCCATAGGCATACCTGTGTCTCCTCCCTCTTGAACCTGCCTCCCACCTTCCTCGCTGTCCCACCCTTTTAGGTTATTACAGAGCCCTGGTTTGAGTTCCTGGAGTCACACAGCAGATTCCCATTGGCTATCTGTTTTACTTATGGTAATGTGTATGTTTCCCTGTTAACTCTCTCCTTACATCCTTCCCTCTCCTCCTTCCCCCACACCTGTGTCTGTAATCTGTTCTCTATGTCTGTGTCTCCCTTGCTGCCCTGCAAATAGAAGGAATGTAGTTTTGCATCTGCCTTTCATGTTTGCTTCTCTCTTTCTCAAGGCAAAGGCTGCTTCTGAGTTTCCTGGGTTCATTTTTTCAAAACACCTCTGCCTTCATTGGGCTTTCTTGCCCACATAGGGCTTTATACATTAATATATTTAATTTACTACTTTGATAATCAGCCTTCTATATTTGTTAAATAGATACTGGTATTTAAATGATTAGAGCTTTTAAAGGGGATTGTGCCTTGCATGTGTTAGTTTTGTTAACGTTAGGCTTTGTCTTTGTGGTTCCAACTGCACTAAATGTAGTTCTGTTAGTGAATTGCATTCCTTTCCAGGAAGTTCTGTCAAGAATAATGGAGTGAATGTTTATCTCCACTGAGCCTGAGAGCATAGTTCAGCCATCAGCGGCAAACCAAAACTTTGTTTTGTGTTATGTGAGAAGAATTAGGGAAGTGTTGTGCTTTGTTTAATATAATATCATTTTTATTTTAATATAAAAGCATTTATTCATGACTTGCCATTGAGAAGATTGATGTGCGTGAGAGATACAGTAGACACTTTTGGTCACCCTTGCTGAACCTGTCCTCCCCACTCGTGTCCATGCTTGAGAACCGTGGTTTTGTTGTACATCCCAGGTGGCTTCATGTCGCGTCAGGGCAGATGCTACTCAGTCATGGCCACTTTATCACGATGTGTGTCTCACGGAAGGAGCCATCAGTGAGGGCGGGTAGTTGATGGTTCTGTGTGCTGACAGACGGTCCTCTTCCTTTATTTGGTGAGCAGTTCAGGATTTTATAATGCCCTTTTGTTCTTTTCATTTGCAGCTGAGCTGCTGTTTGTCCACCAGCTTAAGTCCAGTGGACATCTTCTTAAGGTTAAAGACTTGCTGTTTTTGGCAAATATAAAATTATTTTCATCTTAGCTTTAGGTTGTTCATTTGAGACTCCTTATCACTACTGTAAATCTCAGTGACATTGATATTTTCTGTCAGTGTTTTTTTACAGTTTATAAAGGTATGATAAAATTAAATGGTTGCACAGATACTATTGAATGGAAAAAAATGGAACCTCACTGTACGGTAGCTGAAAACATTCATTGATTAGCCAGTGTATGAACTTTTGACTTAGTTGTGTGAAAGACTGTTCAAGAATAGATAAATATACAGCGGTAAGGATTCTTTGAAGGTTAAATTGACAAAAATAAAAGACTGTCTGCAAACAATTGAACAAATCAACTGAGGCTTTTTAGGACTGTTGGGTTATTGTAGCATACTGCATTTTTTTGTTTATCCAAACTCACTGTAATATTGCTGTGATCAAATGGATATTGCTGCCATATTCAGTGAAGCTGTCTTTATGAAGGTAAAGTGACTCTCAGTATGCTTTCCGTTTATAATTGAAATATGTGAGGATTTCATATTTGAATATTTTCCTGTGGCTCTGTATGACGTGGTAGTAGATTGTTTGCTGGAGGGAATTTGTATCATTATGCAAAGATAGCTCTTTCCACTATTCCATGCTTTCAGGAATAGTTAAAGGGACAAAACCAGCCCTAGGCACAACTGTGAAGTACTACAAACTTGTCTACATTCTCCCTTTGCTTTTGGTGCAAGTTTTTCTTTCCTCAGTGTTAGTATTATGTCCTGTTCTTGCTGACACAATAACTGATATTTTACACTTTGTATGCATAAAGCCAATATTTTAAGTCCTTGGGGACCTTAATCTGTTGCTGGTTTCATTAAGCACTTAGGATGGCATGTTTCCTGAAGCCTTTGATAATGCTGACTGTGAACTTCTATTTGTTTGATCTTAATCTAAGGCCCCAAGTAAGGGAGGGATTTGCATTTGCTTCTAAAGGGACCCAGAGACCGCAGCATCGACCACTTCAGTCTCCCTTAGCAGTTCTTGACTTAACGGGGCTGTCAGGTTCATTGTCCCAGTGGCCAGGCTGAAGGCTTAGGTCTCCCAGTAGCCGGCCTCATCCTCAGGGACACCCTGTCCTTAAGAGTTTGCTTCTTGCTCAGTGTTTTACTTCAGATTGAAGCCACAGTGTTTGCTTGTGGTTATTCTTTTTGGTTATGGTGCTGGGGTCCTTGGGAGATTTCCTTTACTTTCTGGAAGCCCATTAGTGCACTGAAGAGTTTATTTAGCCAATAACTCATTATTTTTGTACAGGAGGGCTCTTTGGAGTAAACTACTCCACAGTACTGCTGCCAGTGGAAGGCAATTATAGTTTCTTTACAAAGTTTAAAATGAAGTTTTCAAATGAGGAAAGATACCTTTGGATGTTGAGAGACTAAAGATAGAAGCAAAAAGGAGGCAGCCTTGGCAGAGAGAGCTGGGCAGAGCAGGGGCTACAGGCTTGAGGGGCCTGAGAACTAGTTAGCACAGCTGTGTGCAGATTAGAAAAGAGACTTGTCAAGTCCAGGTAAAAGGCTTGCTTGAGTACGTTTTGTTGCACAGAGTAGTTCAATATATGTATGTTTAAAAATTTTTTTCATTATTATTTTTTATTGGCTTCTAATTGCTTTACAATATTGTGTTAGTTTCTGCTGTATGACACAGTGAATCAGCTATATGTATACATATGTCCCCTCCCTCTTGAGCCTTCCTCCCCTTCCCCGTATTTTTTTTTTCATTATTTATTTTGTAGGACTTGCTCTCAAGCGTAGTGGATTAAATATACATGATCATCTTTGCTTTCTCCTGAAACCCCCAGAAAAATCAGTAAAGGAATTTTGAACAAATTATGAATTTATTAGGTTAAAGAGAAAGAGGGGGAGGCAGTGTTAATTGCAATTGCAAGTTGGAAAACTGAGTGATACTGAGCTAAACTGACCACTGAAAGCTGGGAGCTAAACGCCTTCAGGGTTGGGAGAATTCCAGAAACAAGCCCGTTCTTGCCACAGAACTCTGGGGAGGGTTAGGAATGGAAGTAGCCAGGCATCTCCAAAGGCAGACAAGCTAGGGGATTGACCAGAAGGTCTCTACTCTTGCGATGTGCATCATGGGACCACCCCTTTCCCAGTTTAATACTGACATGTGTTCTCTATAGAGGCTGGACCAGCGGGGCCTCCCTGTATGAGTTCTCGGCACAGTGGAGGCAGTGGTGTAGGGAAAACAGGGTTGGGAGAAGAGGCTACACGTGAAAGAGTAAGGCGTCTTGACTTGGCTTCTAGAATGCTGACGTTGGGGTTTTACCCACTCCACTCCTTTTCCTGCCATAAGTGGATACTCTTCTGAATAAATGAACCAAAAAACAGGGAAAGACTCAGAGAAACTGACATTTGGGTGCCCTTCCATGAAGCGTCTCAGAGCCCTCTGCTGGCAACCCCCAAGTGGCAGGCTGTGCCTTCACACCTGGAGCTTCCGTCAGCATGTGCCTCCCCCTGGCAGGTAAATGGGAGCCAAGGATCCCATACAGGTGAGAAAATTTATGATTTGTGAGAGACCAAAACGAACAAGAAAAAATTAAGTGAGTGGAAATTTACGGGAAAAAAATCTGTAATCACACCTCTGGAACACAACCACTTTCCTTCACAATCACGTCTGGCTTAAAACTTTTTTGAAACTCTTTGGAATTACCTTCCAAATCTGAGATGTGTTTGGAGGTGCTTAGGCTCCCATGATGGCGGGCTTTACTGCTCTTTCTCTGCTTGCTCTGGTCCCTCACTCCTGGGGCCGCTAAACCAAAAATTGGGTTGGGGGCACACAGTTGTGTTGAGTGACATGTATTTTATTTTTGTCTTAATATAAAACTTCATAGTTTAATCTCCTTAGTTATGGATAAATAATACAAAAAAACCCCACAATAGTTGAAAAATGTGACTCAGAGAAAAAAGAAAGTGTAGATTTAGCATAGATTTATTCTTTTAAAATATTTAGCTTACAAGATTTATAATCTGACTTTGCAGAAAAATCAAGTGTTTCTAGGAATTCTTGACTTGTTTTTGGTCATATAATAGGTGAGTGTGATTCATGATATTTCATTCTCTCCCCTTCTTTTATGTAATCAGTGGAATAGAATGAATTAAATTTTACTAACAGCACATTTTATGATGAAATCTCATAGACTGTATTATCCTTGAGGGTAAACAGAAGCATTTGTTTGACCACAGTAATAGCACTCAGCCAGAATTATGGCAGATTTTATTGGAATGGTTACGACACAGGTTTATAAATATTGTAATGCATGGAGATGTAGACCAGTTTTATTTTTAGAGAAGAGTGAATCCATTTGCTTTTCCTTAATTGATTTATGGAGCCATGTTTGATTTTGCTAATTAGAAGCTTAAGTATGATTTTTAATACTTTAGGATGATGCAAGTGTTTCTTTACAACTAAAATAGACAGTAACCTAGACCCTCAGAAAAACCATGATTTTTCTGAGTATCAGTTTGTAGTAAGTATAATCTAGCTATGTGCCTTCATTTTAAGAGTCTTTTGCTCTGAACTTTCAAGTCCTCTTTGGAGCGTGGCTCTGTTAATTCTGAAGTTTTAAGACCTGTATTAGCACAGTGTTGGGCACCATTGAGAAACTGACAGTTTGTTTAAATTAATTAATTTATTTTTGGCTGTGCTGAGTCTTCATGGCCACATGGGCTTTTCTCTAGTTGCAGAGTGGGGGCTACTCTGCAGTCTCGGTGCAGAGGCTTCTCACTGCAGTGGCTTCCCTTGTTGCGGGCTCTAGGGCACATGGCTTCAGTTGTGGCATGTGGGGTCAGCAGTTGTGGCTCGCGGACTCCAGAGCACAGGCTTAATAGCTGTGGTGTACAGGCTTATTAGTTGCCCTGTAGCATGTGGGATCGCCCTGGATCAGGGATTGAACCCGTGTCTCCTGCATTGGCAGGCAGATTCTTTACCACTGAGTCACTAGGGAAGCCCTAGTTTGACTTTCTGAATGTAAAGGAAACAGCAGCCATTTGCTTTCTGTCTTTTAATACTCTTTTCATTAACAACGCGTAACCTGATTTAAGTGACCCGTATGTTTCTTTTTTCTGGCTGCTGCTTAGTTTTCCGTCAGTGCTGCTTTTTCCCCTTCCTTGAGTAAGTGCTGTAAAAATTTTTCTTTTCTCCCTTTCTTCCACACCTGCCATCCCTCTGACTCTGATGGGAGGCATTTTATCACGACAATGTTTTGTTATCTCTGGTTCTCTCCCTATGGTCAAAATGAGACAGTTGAGTCTTCTCCATGATACTGAATGGGTGCCAGACAGAAAGCACTAACAGGGAGCAACCACAGCTTAGTTTCAGGTGTAGATTATTAGAGTTGTGAAGTGAAGTGAAAGTCTCTCAGTCGTGTCCAACTCTTTGCTACCCCATGGGATTTTCCTGACCAGAATACTGGAGTGGATAGCCATTCCCTTCTTCAGGGGAATCTCCCCAACCCGGGGATCGAACCCAGGTCTCCCACATTGCAGGAGGGTTCTTTACCAGCTGAGCCACAAAGGAAGCCCATTAGAGCTGTGAGTGACCAGAAATCTTGTCTTTCTCTATCTTTGCTTTCTCGTGTTTGTGCCTCCCTTGCTGATACTCCTAGGGACTACTGAAGTGGCGTTTGAGCTTTAAAGTGGGAGAACCAAAAAAAAATAAAATAAAAAAGTGGGAGAACCTCAAGGATGGGGTTGAGGTTTCAGTGACCTTGTTCTGCAAAATATTCTTAATAAAAGATTGTATTTATTCATTGTTTGAGATATTTAAGTCAAGGACTTGTGTATGTATTGATGGCTGTGTAGGATATCACCTTGATGTGTAAAATGATCTGTGGTATTTCCAGTCTCTTCCTTAATGTGCCTCAGAATACTCACCAGGGATTTGTAGGGTCTTCAGTGACACTTGGATTGGTTGACTGGATTTTTTTTCTAGCTTTGTATAGAGACGGGTCTTTAAAAGTAATTTGTAAATTCCACCCCCACCCTCCCTTTGGAAGTCTGAATTTAGGTTTAGGTTAAATTTAGGTTGAATCAGTGGCTGAGTTCACTCTGCCACTTACTGTAGGTAAATAGCCTCTCTGAGCCTTGATCTGTGAAATGATGATGATACCTACTCCTTAAGAGTGATTAATGTGGGCTAGAGAAAATGGAATGTTTATGATTTAAAGTATTAAAATATTTGGCTGGAGCTATAGAGGCAATTTAAAACTCTTTAAGAGATTAAAAAAAGCACACACACAACTCTGGTTTGTAAAACTTCGTAACACAGTAAACACATTCAAATCTCTGCAAAGTCCTTTACTCAAAGAACATCAATTTACTTTGTCATGGACCTGCAAACTGTAAGAAATGCATGAATGTGTTACTGTAATTTTTGGCAGGTGAATTTTATATTGTTTTTAATTGAAACTAAGGAAGATGTTTGGCCTCATATGGAAGCTGAGTGATAAATGATGCATGGAGACTAAGGCAGTACGAGTGACTTGCTTAATGTAAAGCCTGATAAGCAGTCAAATCTTACCATTCTTCACTGGCCTTGCAATTATTTGCTTCTAGAGTAACCCCAGAAATAAGAATATAGTATTATGCACGAATATTTTTGTTTTAGTAAATGAAAGTGTCAGAGATTTCACTTGGAATTTGCTTATTCTTACCTTTAGTTTTGTTAGAACTTTGGCCTTGAAATGCTGTTTTACTTGTATGAAATGGATTTATCAACATTATTTTCTTTAGGATTACATTGATAACGAAGCTGTGAATGTACTCCTTAGTTAACCGGCTGTAAACTTGACTGAAGTCATGAGTTGGATGGCACATGGATCCAAAGAGGTCTTTGTGACCATTTTAAGATTTGAAATTTAGATGTGTTTACACTCCTGGAGGGGAAAAAAAAAAATCCAATTAGTTACCATCTGTGGGTCCTGAGCACGTGTTCCCTCACCTCTGTAATTAAAAAACTTGTGCAGGCTGCTTGGCTAAACCAGGGGTATGTTAGTAAACTGGCCAACCTATTTGGTCTAAAATGTTCTTTAGGAAATCAGTGAGTGATTCTGAAAGTTACTGGGTCTGGGTCACTACATTCTCTAGGGTAAGGCATGGAATGACAGTTCAGCAAATACATACTGAGTATATATTATTAATACTTGCCAACAAACCACTTGTTGAAATAGGTTGTTAACTCGCATGGGTCATGTTGGACAGCTCTGCAGGAGAAAGGTTGAGTTGGCTCTTCTGACTTTCCTCCACTTGTTGGGCTAAGTGGTAGTGACCTATCACTTCTAGAGTGAGACTTAACGTGGTTATTGAACTTGAGTCTTGCTGTGTGTTCTTTTTAGCATTGATTGATGTCTTCAGTATGATTTAATATTCTCTTCAAGCTTTGCACTGATCTCTCAGAGGGCTGCTGTGCCACTTACTTCTATTTATGGCAAGGCAGGAAGGAATTTCTTCAAACTGAATACCAAGTGATATTGTGGTCTAGAGAAAAGAATAAACTTCTCTTTGAGATGCCAAGTGCTTTGATGTTTTAGAAACAACTGCTAAATTTGGACTTGGACACCTGTATTCAGTTCATTGAACATGTATTGAGTGTACATTACGTGCCAAACTCTTTGTCTGTCTGTCTTTTTCCCGTAAAGGTCAAAGTCCAGTGCATGTATATGTGCTTGCAAAGTTGCTTCAGTCGTGTCCGACTCTTTGCAACCCTTTGGACTGTAGCCCACCAGCCAAGTTTCTTTGTCCATTGGATTCTCTGGGAATACTGGAGTGGGTTGCCATGCCCTCCTTCAGGGGATCTTCCTGACCCAGGGATTGAACCCTTGTCTCTGGCATCTGCCTGCACTGACAGGCAGGTTCTTTACCACTAGTGCCACCTGGGAAGCCCCAAAGTCCAATAGGGGCCTGCAGGGGCCTGCTTTACCTGTAGTCAGAAGCTCTGGGATAATGCAGCCAGCATTTACAATAACAGACAGATGCACAAGGCATAGATGCTGTGTAGATGATTGTTTTTATTTAGAGTGAGCAAGAGAGTTGGGTGTGTGCCAGAGTTGAAGGGTATTCTGAGGAAGTGGATCCTGGGAGTGAATTGAAAAAGTAGTGGGTTAGAAAGAAGTCATAGAAACTGAGGGAAGAAAGAATTTCATAGATATAGGTGTCAGTAACATCCAAAGCTGGGAGCCACATGTGATCCTGATTGACTTCATAAGTTAGAAAGACACTTAGGTTTGAGAAGTTTGGGACATAGGAGCATTTCTGTTGCAACAGTAGTTTGCAACCAACCTTTGCTGCTTACTTTGTGACTTGGGAAAGCCATTTTGACTTTGGCTCTTTGTAAAAAAGTGGTTAGACTCTCAGTGGGTTCCCATCTATAATCAGTGGGCTCCATGAGTTCAGAGAAGGCACTTCTGGGTCTGCAAGGAGATCAAGGGTAAGGTCAGATTTTCATTGGGGGAAGAAGTGCGGGTAGTCTATTTCTGATTTAAACAAAACAGCTGGAGCAGCTTGAGTTTTTATCTATTTTATATATTTTGACTTTAGTCTAACTTTTATTTGAAAAGACATTCAGTTCAGTTCAGTCGCACAGTCGTGTCCGACTCTTTGCGACGCCATGAATCGCAGTACGCCAGGCCTCCCTGTCCATCACCAACTCCCGGAGTTCACTCAGACTCACGTCCATTGAGTCCATGATGCCATCCAGCCATCTCATCCTCGGTCGTCCCTTTCTCCTCCTGCCCCCAATCCCTCCCAGCATCAGGGTCTTTTCCAATGAGTCAACTCTTCGCATAACGTGGCCAAAGTACTGGAGCTTCAGTTTTAGCATCATTCCTTCCAAAGAAATCCCAGGGTTGATCTCCTTCAGAATGGACTGGTTGGATCTCCTTGCAGTCCAAGGGACTCTCAAGAGTCTTCTCCAACACCACAGTTCAAAAGCATCAATTCTTCAACTGAACTCTAAGGTGTCCTATAGTTAACTTGTGATTACATTGTAACTCATGCTACATTCCTCAGTTTACTGCTTCTCTTCCTAAATCCTGTTTGCCTCTAACATCCTGAGCTCATTATGTCTTAAAAAGGCTTCTAGCTATAATGTCTCTAAAAATTCCTAACTTCTATAAGCTACAGTAAAATATGCTAACTTTACAACATTTCTTAGATCTTTAACTTCTATTTTAATTATTTTTAAGCGGTAAACTCTGTAAACTCCTTTGCCATAAACATTCTCCTCACAAATAGGCTTCAGATGTCAATCTCTCCCTTGGCCTCAAGCTACGGCCTATGGGCTCATCCTGGAACACTCTTTTGTAAAAGCCCTTGAACAAATGTCAGTGACTAACTTTATGAATTATTCTCTGACACAGCTGCAGAAGGCTTTGTGCCTTCTCATGCTCCTCTCAAGAACAATAAGCACCTTAACATTCCTTTTCAGTCAACTCAGCTGAGGAGAGGAAAAGACAAGTCAGAATTACAAGGCCTAACTCCTTCATCCCAGGATCCATGCCTGCGGAATGAGGAGACGGGGCTGGGGACCATGCCTCCATTTTGTCAGTAATGCCTAATATGGCTCCCGACACATAAGTTCACTGCAACTTGATTATTTTCTGTAGCAGATACTATGCAACAGATAATAATCTGTTATTAGTGAATATCTTGATTATCTCTGTTAAGTCTCTAAATCTCTCTAATAGGTCACATTCTGATGTATTCAGGGTTAGGACTTCAAGATATGAATTTGTAGGGGACACAATTTAAACTATAACAAGTATTAAAAAAAAGGGTAAAGCAGATTAAATTGTAGAGTGCCATGTATTATTGCTAACATTTTTGATATATTTCTTCTACTTAATTGAATTTGGATTTTATATATTTATTTATTTATTTATTTGGCTGTATGGGGTCTTAGTGTGCTGTACGTTGTTATGTGAGGTCTTCATTTTGTTATGCAGGATCTTTCTTGTTGCTGCACACAGACTCTCTCGTGGTGCACAGGCTTAATTTTCCACAGCAGAAGGGATCTTAGAACCTGCATTCCCTGCATTGCAAGGTGAATTCTTAACCACTGGACACAAGGGAATCCTTGAATCTGAATTTTAAAAGACACTTTTAAAATAGAGGAGATACCTCTGTAGGTGCAGTCGAAGGAGAGGGATAGTGGCACAGGGCAGTGGTGATAGCTATAAGGTACAAAGGTGAAGACAAAGCATCCAAAATGGTGTGGAGCAGTTGTTTAGGGATGAATCTCATTTTCATGGTAAGAGCTGTCTGTGTAAATTTATTCTAGTATAAACCATGTTTGGATAGTTCAGTTCAGTTCAGTTCAGTCGCTCAGTCGTGTCCGACTCTTTGTGACCCCATGAATCACAGCATGCCAGGCCTCCCTGTCCATCACCAACTCCCGGAGTTCACTCAGACTCACGTCCATTGAGTACGTGATGCCATCCAGCCATCTCATCCTCCGTCGTCCCCTTCTCCTCCTGCCCCCAACCCCTCCCAACATCTGGGTATTTTCCAATGAGTCAACTCTTCGCATGAGGTGGCCAAAGTACTGGAGCTTCAGCTTTAGCATCATTCCTTCCAAAGAAATTCCAGGGTTGGTCTCCTTCAGAATGGACTGGTTGGATCTCTTTGCAGTCCAAGGGACTCTCATGAGTCTTCTCCAACACCACAGTTCAAAAGCATCAATTCTTCAGTGCTCAGCCTTCTTCACAGTCCAACTCTCACATCCATACATGACCACAGGAAAAACCATAGCCTTGACTAGACGGACCTTAATTGGCAAAGGAATGTCTCTG
>SJXQ01003932.1:337113-438973 GCA_006408695.1 Aepyceros melampus | reverse complement strand
TGAGTGAACTCCAGGAGATGGTGATGGACAGGGAGGCCTGGCATGCTGTGATTCATGGGGTCGCAAAGAGTCGGATACGACTGAGCGACAGAAATGAACCTCAGATGATAGAGTAGACAACTTTCAACATAAATCATATGAGACTGTTGTCACCTAAAACAATAGGAAGCAGTCCCATTGCTGATCTAAATCTCAGCTCCACGACAGTCACCATTTTGCAGTTTTGCATGTCTGTCTACATCCATTCTTTGGCTTCCATTTTTATTTCTCTACTTATATGAATATTCACTTATTCCTACAAAAGAACTGGAAATCAATTTATTAGTGCCTGAATTAAACAGCCCAACCCCTAAAGCTTTTAAAAAAGGCTGAAGTTAATTTTTACTCTATAATATATGGAACCCAATATATAACAGACCAATGTAGCCTTATTTGTATCAGCTGCTACCGCTAAGCTAACCATCAAGAGAGATTCCCTATCCTCCCAATAAAGTAGCTGGATTCATTTGAATGATCCATACACTCAGGTGAAAACTGTGTGAAATATTTGCCCTGATTTTGCTATTATATAGCCAATATTAGAGTAGATGTTCTAATTTGATTCACTTTAACATGGTCAATTTAAAAAAAACATCAGTGTTCATTGTTTTTTAAAGTATAAACCCCAAAACTGATGATATCTCTCCAAATTAACTTAGATTTAGTTTGGCTCGACCTGAGTAGATTCCCCCCTTGCCTTGCTATTCCGAGTATCAGCTAGGACCAATTCATACCTCATAGTCTGACCATCAGGAATGCATTATGAGTTAGTTGATATCTTTCTCAGTCATTTGGGTGGATTCTAAAGCAGTCTTGAATTAAGCAGTCTTTATTCTGTTAATATCATGTTACATAGAAGTTCCAGTCTATAGTATAAGACCTAATACAAATACACCAAGATTTCACTTAAGCTGTGACCACCCTTCTTGATATTATTCTTAGAATCTCACAAATAAGCACAGGAATTGGTTTATTCCTCATTATCAGAATATATGGGGCCAGAAGTTGGCTCATGCTATTAGACTGAAGATAGAATTTTTACTAAATCATGAACTGTATTTGGCAGTGGAAATGACATTTTTTCAAAATGAATCCCATCATGAAATCCACTGGTCCACTCACTTCCACATCAGTTTAAATCCTTGCTGAGTCTAAAGATTTATGTTTTCAGTTTGGCCTTCTTTTCATTACTGGAGAGCTTTAATTTCTTTCCATTACTTAGGATTCTCTCATTTTCTCTCCTTATTTTCAATGCTCTGCATATATTAACATACCTGTATTGTCTTTGATAATGGAAAAAAAATACTCATCACTTTCAATGCTCACTCTACATATCTTCATTATCTTTGGAATATCTTCACCAAAATATATTAAAATGTCACTAGAGAAAAATTAATGCATATAAAATATATGAATATTACCAGACTAGATCTGTATTGCTATCTCATTAGTCAGCATGCAGCCTTCTGGCTGAATGCCTACATTTCAAGTCCAACAAAAAGCAAACAACAAATAGATTTAAGAACATCAGGCACAAATAGAAAGAGTCCTTTTACTGTGTAATGTTCTACCAGTTATTTACCAATTTATGTCTTTTCCTTAGTCATTTGTTTTTTGCATCACAGTCAAGCAAATTCTTTTGTTCCTTTGCTTCACAAATATGTATTGTGTACATTCTATGTGCCAGGAGTTGCTATCAGCACTGGGAACAAAGAATAAGCAAAACAAGCAAGGTCCTTTGTTTTACATAAAGTTTACATTTTAGTAGAAGATGAGAGGCAGTAAATGAATAAATACACACATTGTCAAATAGGTCTTAAGGGCCAAGGGGGAAAAATACAAGACAGAAGGAAAGCTAAAATGTCCTCTGGAAGCAGTAAGAATGTAATTTTATTTAGGGATATTTGTGTAGAGATTAAAGGAATATAAAGAAGCAGGTCACATGGGTGTCTGGAAGAAGGGTGGCCCTGGCAGATAATGTAATGTGCAGTACAATCCTTCATAAAATGAACTGCTCCCTACTGGTTTGGAGGTGTCAACTCCCACGTAATGAAGAGGTCAGAAGTATCAATTCTTTAAAAAGTGTATGTTATTTTATTTTCTTAGAAATTTTGCAAAATTCTTGGGACAATATTGTTTTCATAACCTTTACTCATAGTTTCAAGACTCTTACAATCTTGTATTACAAAACTGATGCCTCTAAGCTTCATCTCTTTAAGGTTGTTTTACATCTTTGAATCAACGACAGGTGAGATTTTATTGTAGTTTTGTTGTTGTTGCTCTGACTCTTTGAGACCCCTTGGTGTTATGCTCCGAGTCCAAGTCCCCGAACCGACTGAGAGAACAAGTCCACCACAGTAATGCAAAAGCAAGAAGGGAGTTTATTGCTAGCTCGAGCTAGGGCCCATGTCTCATCCAGCACAGTGGAATCTGACAAGAGACCGGAGCTCCAGAGTATGGCTGCTTATATACAGGCAGTTCTTTGTCTCAGTAACAGGGTAGCTGGCACTACATGATTGGCTGAGCAGAACTCGCGTGCGAATTTTGAACCTCGCTCCTCACTTTGATTGGCTCGAGGTCTGGCGCGAACAGGGACTATTGTTGTTGCTCTGACTCTTTGAGACCCCTTGGTGTTATGCTCCGAGTCCAAGTCCCCGAACCGACTGAGAGAACAAGTCCACCACAGTAATGCAAAAGCAAGAAGGGAGTTTATTGCTAGCTCGAGCTAGGGCCCATGTCTCATCCAGCACAGTGGAATCTGACAAGAGACCGGAGCTCCAGAGTATGGCTGCTTATATACAGGCAGTTCTTTGTCTCAGTAACAGGGTAGCTGGCACTACATGATTGGCTGAGCAGAACTCGCGTGCGAATTTTGAACCTCGCTCCTACTTTGATTGGCTCGAGGTCTGGCGCGAACAGGGACTCTTCTGACTGGGTCAAGGATATAATTTCCGGAAACATGACTCAAGTTTGTTTTAGGCCTAGTATAACACACCGAGCCTGTCATGGCCGGAGTTTTGGCCCTAACACTTGGACTGCAGTATGCCAGGCTTCTCTATCTTTCACTGTCTCCTGGAGTTTGTTCAAATTCGCATCCATTGAGTTGGTGATGCTATCTTACCATCTCATCCTTTGCCACCCCCTTCTCCTTTGGCCTGCGATCTTTCCCAGCATCATGATCTTTTCCAGTGAGTTGGCTCTTTGCATCAGGTGGCCGAAGTATTGGAGCTTCTGCTTTAGCATCAGTGCCTCCAATGAATATTCAGGATTGATTTCCTTTAGTACTGACTAGTTAGCTGTTTGGTTACTTGCTAAGATAATTTTTTGCAAGTCTCCAGACAGTAGGCATTAGGAGAGCACAAGGAGTATAACCAGATGTGCTCCTTCTTATTTAAGAACTTAGATTTCAAGTGACAGTAGTTTTCATATAGTAGTAGTGTTAGTCGCTCAATCACGTCCAACTCTTTGCAACACCGTGGACTGTAGCCCACCAGGCTCCTCTGCCCATGGGATTCTCCAGACAAGAATACTGGAGTGGGTTGCCACTCTTTTCTCCAGGAGATCTTTGCGACACAGGGATTGAACCTGAGTCTCCTGCATTGCAGGAAGATTCTTTAATGTCTGAGCTACATAGACTGCTGGATTTCATAGTGGTATGAATGTTCCCCGTAACAAGATTCTATGATCTTTGAAATTGGATGCAAATCCCTATCCTCACAGGCAGTCTCCAAAGGCAATCTGAAAAATGTATCTAGATGTTTGAATATAAACTGTGAAAGTAAGAGGAAAAGAGTTCTTACCAAACTGAGAATACCAAATGAATGGAGTGCAAACAATTTTATTCTTTCAGAAGAATAAAATGTCTTCTTTTTGTTACTTGTCTTTAGTGTCTGTACCTATCAAATATTTAATTAATATTTGGCATTTAGATAATAAACATTATACCACTTTCTTCTTTGATCATAAGATCAACAGGAAGACAAGCAAACACATCTAGTGGTTCACAAATACCTGAATTCAAACTGATAGTGAGTGCAAATGAGAGATAATACTTTTTATCACTGGATTTAAGCTGCTTTTTAACCTGATAAAGCCTCAGATTCAACATTGAATTTTCTCTAAAATAAATAAGTTAACTGGAGGAAGAGCAGATGAATTTACATCCTGTAGGAATGATTTAGGAGGTTGATTCTCTAAAGTTTATTCTAAGACTAAGAAATGTTGACCAAGAACAACAAGAACATTCCCATCCAAAATAATGTGAACAATTTAAAACTTCATTTTTGTATTTTGTCTTTATTCTCAGTACTTCTATAAAGAGCTTAGTAATCCTCTCTGTTATTTATCTTCTCAATATTTACCTGTATAACAGTGAAGGGCAAATAATCACTTTTAATGACTGAAACAAAGAGAGTTTAGATAAAATTTTAAGAACCTAAGTGGATTATTTGGAGAAGGCAATGGCACCCCACTCCAGTACTCTTGCCTGGAAAATCCCATGGACGGAGGAGCCTGGTAGGGTGCAGTCCATGGGGTCGCGAAGAGTTGGACATGACTGAGCGACTTCACTTTCACTTTTCATTTTCATGTACTGGAGAAGGAAATGACAACCCACTCCGGTGTTCTTGCCTGGAGAATCCCAGGGATGGGGGAGCCTAGTGGGCTGCTGTCTGTGGGGTCGCACAGAGTCGGACACGACTGAAGCGACTTAGCAGAAGTAGCAGCAGCAGTAGCAGTAGCAAGTGAATTATTGAAGCACTTACACAGATAATCCCAGCAAAAATTCACAAATGTAGTTGAGGTAGACGTTGTTTTGTTAGACTTTGTTCCTATATATTTCAAATAATCACCTTGATTTTCTCTTTACTCTTCATGAAGACACACAGGCTAAGTAATTTGTGTAACGTATATTTTCTATATGCTGCTTTCACGCCATCACTGTTTAATCAACATTTATGCTTAATTGACTTTTCTTAATTAAAAAAGGAAGATTAACTTAGCCATTAATTTACTATCTAAAAGTATAAGCTTCTACCTTGCCAAATAAATAACTAGCACTTGCAAATGAGTGCATGATTCCACTTGACTGATTTTTAGTGACAACATGGCATAGTGATCTTAAGAGAGACAACATGGTACAAAAGCAGTGTAAATATATATCAGATGATGTTAGGTGGCAGGCTTCCTTGGTGGCTCAGCTAGTAAAGGACTCACCTGTGGGGCACCTGGGTGTGATCCCTGGGTTTGGAAGATCCCCTGGAGAAGGCAAAAGCTATCTACTTCAGTATTCTGGCCTGGAAATTTCCATGGACTGTATAGTCCATGAGGTCGCAAAGAGTCAGACAAGTCTGAAAGACTATCATTTTCACTTTCAATGTTAGGTGAAAAAGTAAAATACACTATTAAATCTCCGCTACATTTAAAGCTATTAAAAGTAAGACAAGTAATGAATGAAAACAGGGGAAAAGCATAATGGTTTAGTTCATGACATTATAAAGAGTTGGGTTCAACTAGTTTAGATTCAACTGAAATTTAGTGAATCCCTGCTGCTGTTGCTGTTCAGTTGCTACCTCACCTCACGTGTGCTCAGTCAGTTGGGTCTGACTCTTTGAGACCCTGTGGACTGCAGCCCACCAGGCTCCTCTGCCCATAAAAGTTTTCAGGCAAGAATACTGGAGTGGGTTGCCATTTCCTACCACCATTCCTTGCAGGCAAGCTCTAGTGATAAAGAACTTACCTGGCAATGCAGGAGATGCAAGAGACTTGGGTTCAATCCCTGGGTGGGGAAGATCCCCCAGAGAAGAGCATGACAACTCACTCCAGTACCCTTGGCTGGAGAATCCATGAACAGAGGAACCTAGTGGACATGACTGAAGCAACTGAGCAAGTTCATATGCTAAGTTGTGTCCAACTGTTTGCAACCCCATGGACTGCAGCACACCAGGTTTCCATGGCTTCACTGTATTCCAGAATTTGCTTAAATTCATGTCATTGAGTCCGTATGCTATCCAACCATCTCATCCTCTGTCACCTTCTTCTCCTTGTGCCCTCATTCTTTCTCAGCATCAGGGTCTTTTCGAGTGAGTCAGCTCTTAGCACCAGGTGGCCAAAATATTGGAGCTTCATTCCTATTGTGTACCAAACACTAGGCCAAGTTCTTTCCTTTTCCTTTATCTCATTGTCTTTCATCAGTTTTGTAGGAATAGTTTATCACTATGGCAGAAAGTGAAGAGGAACTAAAGAGCCTCTTGATGAAAGTGAAAGAGGAGAGTGAAAAAGTTGGCTTAAAGTCCAACATTCTGAAAACTAAGATCATGGCATCTGGTCCCATCACTTCATGGGAAATAAATGGGGAAACAGTGGAAACAGTATCAGACTTTATTTTGGGGGGTTCCCAAATCACTGCTGATAATGACTGCAGCCATGAAATTAAAAGATGCTTACTCCTTGGAAAGAAAATTATGACCAACCTAGATAGCATATTCAAAAGCAGAGACCTTACTTTGCCAACAAAAGTCCATCTAGTCAAGGCTATAGTTTTTCCAGTGGTCATGTATGGGTGTGAGAGTTGGACTGTGAAGAAAGCTTGAGTGCTGAAGAATTGATGCTTTTGAACTGTGGTGTTGGAGAAGACTCTTGAGAGTCCCTTGGACTGCAAGGAGATCCAACTAGTCCATCCTAAAGGAAATCAGTCCTGGGTGTTCATTGGAAGGACTGATGTTGAAGCTGAAACTCCAATATTTTGGCTACCTCATGCGAAGAGTTGACTCATTGGAAAAGACCCTGATGCTGGGAGGGATTGGGAGCAGGAGGAGAAGGGGATGACAGAGGATGAGATGGCTGGATGGCATCACCGATTCAGTGGACATGAGTTGGGTAAACTCCGGGAGATGGTGATGGACAGGGAGGTCTGGTGTACTGCAAATCATGGGGTTGCAAAGAGTCAGACACGACTGAGCGACTGAACTGAACTGATGATCTTCATTTTATGTAAGAAAAAAATAAATTTCGAAGAAAAGACTAGATTATACAACTTTGTGAAAAAACAGAGTAAGCCAGGGTTTCTGATGTTTTTCAAGTATTTCTTACAGCACATAATGGTTTTTAAATTGTTGTTGTTCAGTTACTAAGTCATTTCCAACTCTTTGCGACCCCATGGACTGCAGCACAGCAGGCTTCCCTGTCCTTCACTATCTCCCAGAGTTTGCTTAAATTCAAGTCCATTGGTTTAGCAATACATAAACATAAAAGGAAAACCAAATCAGTTCAACTATCCAGTGGTTTAAAAAATATGTGCTATATATAATATAATTACAAGGTATATGTAATTCAGTAGGCCTCACTGTCCCTGTTATTTGTTGTTTAGTCATTAAGTCATGTCCAACCCTTTTGTATATGTGCTGCCGAAGCGAGCACTGTCCAACCCTTTTGTGATGTGTCCATCCCCTAAGGACTGTAGCCTGCCAGGTTCCTCTGGCCACAGGATTTCCCAGGCAAGAATACTGGAGTGGGTTGCCATTTCCTCCTCTAGGGGATTTTCCCAACCCAGAGATCAAACCCATGTCTCTTGCATCTCCTGCAGTGGTAGATTCTTTACCATTTGCCACCAGGGAAGCCCATTGGCACGTATGAGACTTTCAGTAATTATGTCTTGCAGTATGGAATAGGACAGACACGGAAGTTCATGTGTATAAAGCTGAAAGAACTGTGGAAAGAGATCCAGAATATACCTCTGTGAAGAACCTTTATTCTGAACTTCTCTTATCTGCCTAAAGGCAGATCCTCCCAAAAGAATTAAACTATCATAAATCCCTCCTCCAGGAGAATTTTATGGCAGTGAAGAAGGTGGAAAAAGACTAGTTGCAGAAGCGTAAACAAACATCACAAACTTCCTTATCTCCTGGGTTTTTTCCTCTAAGAAACCCATCCATTTTTCCCAGAACCCTTTTCTCACCTCTCCCTTTCTTTGAGTTAGATATATAAGCCCCTAATCTTAGTGTTTAATGAACCACTTCATTTGTGTGCTCTCATGCCTGTCCACACAAATAAGCTTTTTTTTTCTCTTGCTATTTTTTTTTCCGTCAGTTAAATTTGCAGTGCCATAGTCCCTTAATGGGACTTTTCTAATGGGTTCAGATGGTAAAGAATCTGTCTGCAATACAGAAGACCCAGGTTTGATCCCTGGGTCAGGAAGATCCCCTAGAGAAGGAAATGGCAACCCACTCTAGTATTCTTGCCTGGAGAAGTCCATGAATAGAGGAGCTTGGTGGGCTACAGTCCATGGGGCCCCAAAGAGTAGGACACAACTGAGCAATTAACATTTTCACTTTCAGTCCCATAATGAAAATAGGTAGAGGAAAAAGCCTTCCTCCTCAACAGTTTGATGATGAAGATGCGATGGTTGGGATCCATTGATCATTCTGGGAACTGCAGTTAAGATTTTGGGACCTCTGACCAAGCAGAAAAAAAGTATCTTTCCTTACCAGTCAGACTCTAGATTTCTGCTCAGGGACAAAGTGAGCAAAGGTAATAAGAGCCTCCCCTTGTCTTCTCTTTCCAAAATTTAGATTAGCTGGAGAAAAGACCTGGATGACTACTGCTTTTGGTATTTTCCTCTTGGTTTGAGTACTCTTATTATAGATCATTTTCCTTCCGGAGAGAGCTAATGTGTTCTCTTTGTCTCATTTTGAGTATTGAGAGCTTGGATTGAATCTAGTGAGAGCACTCTCTCTCTAGTTTTCCATTTGCTGGATTTGCATTAAGAAGTAGCCAACTATCCAACTGAGTTCAGCTCAGTTCAGTCACTCAATCAGTCGGACTCTTTGTGACCTCATGGACTGCAACATGCCAGGCCTCCCTGTCCATCACCAACTCCCAGAATTTACTCAAACTCATGTCCATTGAGTCAGTGATGCCATCCAACCACCTCATCCTCTGTCGTCCACTTCTCCTCCCGCCTTCAATCTTTCCCAGCATCACAGTCTTTTCTAATGAGTCGGCTTTTCACATCAGGTGGCCAAGTATTTGAGCTTCAGCTTCAGCATCAGTCCTTCCAATGAATATTCAGGGTTCACTTCCTTTAGGATTGGCTGGTTTCATCTCCTTACAATGCAAGGGACTCTCAAGAGTCCTCTCCAACACCACAATTTGGAAACAGCAATTCTTCAGCACTTAGCCTTCTTTATCATTCAATTCTCACATCCATACATGATTACCAGAAAACCTATAGCTTTGGCAATACAGACATTTGACAGCAAAGTAATGTCATCCCATTTACAGCTGGTATCCTATATAACATTGCCAGCTCTTGAGTTTGTCTGTTTCTTTCTCTATGGCCATCTTTTGGAAGTAACTTTGGATATAGGGGCTGTGTCCTTTAAGGGGGGTACCTCTTGACCATAGTTAAGTCATAAGACTTGTTGGTTTTGAGTCACACTTTGGGATAATTGACTCTTCTCTGGTGGCTCAGATGGTAAAGCGTCTGCCTACAATGTGGGAGGCCAGGGTTCAGTCCCTGGATCAGGAAGATCTCCTAGAGAAGGAAATGGCAACCCACTCCAGTATTCTTGCCTGGAAAACCCCATGGATGGAGGAGCCTGGTGGACTACAGTCCATGAGGTCACAAAGAGTTGGACATAACTGAGTGACTTCTCTTGCACTTTCATTTTGGGCTAATTGTACCTTTGGAGACCTTAAGTCAACAATGGTCAGTATATATAACCTTTGATTTGGAAAAGCTCTCATATTTAAAAGGATTTTCAGAGAGCAGAGAGTTCTCATGCTTAAACAAATTTCCTGTTTATACCTATGGAAGGATCAAACTGAAAGAAGAACAAAAGTATCATAGCTAGCCTAAAACATTACCTTGACAAAAATTAAACAGTAAAAATTGGATTTAGAATAAAAATTTAAATCTCAAATCCACCATTAAACCCTTCCATCCACAGTTAAATTGTACTTATGCAACAAGCCAGATGACCTCTGGAAAAAAATCCTCCTTGCTGAGATAGGTCAGACCCTTTTCCACTTACTCCTATAAATATCAGAAGTTGGTCTAGTTAATCTGATATTCAGAGCTTGATAGGAGCTATTTTGTGTCTTCCCTACCACTATCAATTGGGCTAAAGTAGAAGTATGCACTCAGAGGAAGAAATATCTTCTCTTTGGGTTTACTAGTCAAGTAGTAAACTTGACTTATGCATTATCTATTAGATGTTTAAGATTATAAAACTTATAGATTTTATTTTAATCATGGTCCTGATAACAATAATTGTGTTTTATAATATATATGCTTAGAAATAGTTTCCAAAAATCTTTTTAGTAAATTGAAACTTTAAGGTTATGCTGTTAAGTGATTGATATTAATTGATTACCTATAGCCTTGTTAATAAAACAAATACTAAACATTAATTACTAAACATAAAATTAAGCTTATCTATTTTTGGCTTCTTATTTCTACAGAGTAAAGTTACTTGAATCTATTAGTAAACATATTCTTTTTTGCTATATTGAGATATTTTAGTATGAAGAGGCATTTGCCTCTAAATTATGGAATTGTATACCTATAAGGGCTTCGCCGGTAGCTCAGTGGGCTCCGATAGCTCAGTGGTAAAGAATCTGCATGTAATGCAGGAGACACACTTTTGATCCCTGGGTGGGAAAGATCCCCTGGAGGAGAGTATGGTGACCCACTCTAGTATTCTTGCCTGGAGAATCCCATGGACAGAGGAACCTGGCAGGCTACAGTGCATAATGTTGCAAAGAGTCATGACAAGACTGAAGCAATTGAGCATGTCTGAACATATAGGTCAGTCCTGGGTGTTCATTGGAAGGTCTGATGCTGAAGCTGAATCTCCAATACTTTTGCCACTTGATGAGAAGCACTGACTCATTTGAAAAGACCCTGATGCTGGGAGGGATTGGGGGCAGGAGGAGAAGGGGACAACAGAGGATGAGATGGTTGGATGGCATCACTGACTCAATGCACATGGATTTGGGTGGACTCCGGGTGTTAGTGATGGACAGGGAAGCCTGGCGTGTTGCAGTTCATGGGGTTACAAACATTGGACATGACTAAGGGACTGAACTGAACTGAAAGTATACTCATAAACCTGTCAATCTACTAAAAGATGCTGGTTTATAGCAGACAGTTCACATTGCCTACAGGCTCTTTTTTTCTGGAAATTGAAGTTACTAAGAGTTAAGAACCATAATCAATATGTGTAGATAAAACTAAGACTAATAACTTTGAAGGAAAAATCTCTATGCAAAATATTTAAAGAATGTAGATTGTTATTTAAAAAGAAGAAAGAGAAATCATTCCCTAAAGTAATTTTTTAAAGGTTTTCATGAGGTTGATCCAGAACAAGAAAGAGGAAAATGAAAGACAAATGCCTGAATGGAAATAGAAAGTTATAAAGAGTTGGGAGAAAAGAAATAGGAGAAATAAGAGAGCAAGAGAGAATAGATTATTTGGTTGACCTGACCAAGATTAAATGGATTTATTATAAGGAGTTTCAATATCAATATTAATCCAGTGCAAAACTAAAGTTTAGTTTCCTTATCTGTTAAAATGACAAAGTTTTCTTGGATTATTGATCTGCTCCTAATAAGAGATTATGAAGGTTTTTCCTTACTTTTTGAGTAAGAATAAATATACTGTGTCTTACCAGAATAATTTTCTGTGCTTTATGTTGTCTATATCATGTCCTGAAGTTAGTTTAGTTCAGTTCAGTTGCTCAGCCCTGTCCGACTCTTTGCGACCCCATGAATCACAGCACGCCAGGCCTCCCTGTCCATCACGAACTCCCAGAGTTCACTCAGACTCACGTCCATTGATCAGTAATGCCATCCAGCCATCTCATCCTCGGTCATCCCCTTCTCCTCCTGCCCCTAATCCCTCCCAGCATCAGGGTCTTTTCCAATGAATCAGCTCTTTGCATGAGGTGGCCAAAGTACTGGAGTTTCAGCTTTAGCATCATTCCTTCCAAAGAACACCCAGGGCTGATCTCCTTCAGAATGGACTGGTTGGATCTCCTTGCAGTCCAAGGGACTCTCAAGAGTCTTCTCCAACACCACAGTTCAAAGCATCAATTCTTGGGTGCTCAGCCTTCTTCACAGTCCAACTCTCACATCCATACATGACTACTGGAAAAACCATAGCCTTGACTAGACAAATCTTTGTTGGAAAAGTAATGTCTCTGCTTTTGAATGTGCTATCTAGGTTGGTCATAACTTTCCTTTCAAGGAGTAAGCGTCTTTTAATTTCATGGCTGCAGTCAGCATTACAGTGATTTGGGAACCCCCCCCCCAAAATAAAGTCTGACACTGTTTCCACTGTTTCCCCATCTATTTCCCATGAAGTGATGGGACCAGTTGCCATGATCTTCATTTTCTGAATGTTGAGCTATAAGCCAACTTTTTCACTCTCCTGTTTCACTTTCATCAAGAGGCGTTTTCAGTTCCTCTTCAGTTTCTGCCATAAGGGTGGTGTCATCTGCATATCTGAGGTTATTGATATTTCTCCCAGCATTTTTGATTCCAGCTTGTGCTTCTTCCAGTCCAGCATTTCTCATGATGTACTCTGAATAGAAGTTAAATAATCGGGGTGACAATATTCATCCTTGACGTACTCCTTTTCCTATTTGGAACCAGTCTGTTGTTCCATGTCCAGTTCTAAATGTTGCTTCCTGACCTGCATATAGGTTTCTCAGGAGGCAGGTCAGGTGGTCTGGTATTCCCATCTCTTTCAGAAATTTCCACAGTTTATTGTGATCCACACAGTCAAAGGCTTTGGCATAGTCAATAAAGCAGAAATAGATGTTTTTCTGGAACTCTCTTGCTTTTTCCATGATCCAGAGTATGTTGGCAATTTGATCTTTGGTTCCTCTGCCTTTTCTAAAACCAGCTTGAACATCTGGAAGTTCATGGTTCACATACTGCTGAAGCCTGGTTTGGAGAATTTTGAACCTTTCTATTGTGTGAGATGAGTGCAGTTCTGCAGCAGTTTGAGCATTCTTTGGCATTGCCTTTCTTTGAGATTGGAACTAAAACTGACCTTTTCCAGTCCTGTGGCCACTACTGAGTTTTCCAAATTTGCTGACATATGAGTGCAGCACTTTCACAGCATCATCTTTCAGGATTTGAAATAGCTCAACTGGAATTTCGTCACTTCCATTAGCTTTGTTTGCAGTGATGCTTCCTAGCCCACTTGACTTCACATTCTAGGATGACTGGCTCTGGATGAGTGATCACACCATCATGATTATCCGGGTTGTGAAGATCTTTTTTTGTGTAGTTCTTCTGTGTATTCTTGCCACCTCTTCTTAATATCTTCTGCTTCTGTTAGGTCCATACCATTTCTGTCTTTTATGCAGCCCATGTTTGCATGAAATGTTCCCTTGTTATCTCTAATTTTTTTGAAGAGATCTCTAGTCTTTCCCATTCTGTTGTTTTCCTCTATTTCTTTGCACTGATCGCTGAGGAAGGCTTTCTTATCTCTTCTTGCTATTCTGTGGAACTCTGCATTCAGATGCTTATATCTTTCCTTTTCTCCTTTGCTTTTCGCTTCGCTTCTTTTCACACAAGAATCAAATTTTCTAAGTTATCTAAAAGTTAAAAGAGCTAAATTGTTTGTTTGAATAATCATATCACCTCCCATGTTTTCTTTAAAATCTTTTATTACCACTTTAGTTGAATTGATAACTATTATTTCGTATTGGCCTGTGATCCTGTTTAATCAGTGTTTTAATCTTTTGACACTTTTGATAACTTCCCCAAATCAAATTTTATATAAAGTTTTACTAATCTTAAATTGACCTTGAGATTTCCCAGAAAGTCCATGGAAAATTTCAAAGGATTTTTTTTCTTCCTTTGTAAAAACAGAGATGCTAAACTAATTAGGTTTATTTGGAAAACTAAATCAAATGAGAAGCATTATCAAATATGTAGAGATACTTAGGTATTCTAGGTTGTATCTGTATGTGTATATGTTACTGATGCAGGAATGTCTGAAATTATATAAAAAGATTTTTAGAAATTTTACAGTGTCCTTAAATTTGACAATGTCCTTACTATCTACAATATATCTTGATATAGTTTTATCAGTCGTGATTCCAGTTATCATTTTAATAGATGCATGTATATGTATATGTGAATCACTTTCCTGTACACCTGAAACTTTCACAACATTGTTAATCAATTATACTCTAATATGGGCAGGGCTTCCCTGGTTGCTCAGAGGGTAAAGAGTCTGCCTGCAATCCCGGAGACCTGGGTTTGATCCCCATGTCAGGAAAATCTCCTGGAGAAGGAAATGGCAACCCATCCAGTCCTCTTGCCTGGAAAATTCATGAATGAAGGAGCCTGGTTGGAATACAGTCCGTTGGATTGCAAAGAGTCGCACCAACTTTACTTCATACTCCAATATGAGTTAAAAAAAGTTTTTAATTGTATGTGAAAACCTGTGTAAATTTCCCTTTCAATTATAATAGACTGTGATTAAATCTTTAACCACAGTCATTTTAAGCCTTTCTTGATTCACAGCTAGTTACTGTTTTACTCTGATTCTTTTCTGAAAGCTCTTATAACCAGCTCCTGGCTGAAGTGCTTTGTCTTCCTGCAAACAGACTGTCTCAGAGACTCAAGAAAAGGACTATGACAGGTACTCTGAGGTACAAGCATCTAATGGTATTGCTTAAATAACTTTAAGATCATACGCTGGATTAAGTATGAATTTCCACAACTAATGGAAAAGCTAATGAGTTCATAAAACCACTAACCCAAGATCAAACAGAATAAGAATTAATTATGTGGAACTGAAAGAATTGATGAAGAAGGATTATGGTTTCTTTTATGACTTTTTCTCAGAATATTACTGGTTCTTTAATGTTCTGTTTTCTTGACATAAAGAACCTCTTTCTCTTTTCTCTTAAGCTATATTTAATAATTGAATAGATTATATCTTTGTAAGTAAAAATGAAGCAATTATCTTTTTCTTGTTGCCTCATCCCTCCATAATGCAGAAACTTTGGCAATATAGTTATGTGCATAAATTCTATAAAAATATTTTCTCTCTGTAACAGGAAATAATTGAAAGCATTAGTTATTTGCCAAGATTTTGAGAAGAATGTCATATTTGAGAATAATGTGCTAACATCAGTTCTAACAAGACAGTGTTAAGAAACTAGGTTGACTTTTAAAGTCAGTGCTTGCACTGCCCTCTTTAAAAAAAACAAACAAACAAAAAAAAAAAAACTGGTGTTGTATCTGATTCATAGGATTTCAAGCCTTACTAATGAATTAGGATGGTCACTTATTAACAGACTCTGAAAATGTAGACTACTTGGGGAACCTCATAAAGAGACAAATACACCCAAATCTGCAGATACTGCCAATGAAGTCTGATGGTGAGTTCTTGGCTTAACTTCCTAGAGTCAGGAGGTTTTTTGGAAGTTTCAGTAGAGCAAACTTTAAAAGGTCTCTGTAGTCAGTTTCTATTCTTGCCACATTTATGCAAATGACCAAGCCAAATTTAATGTGTGTGAGTGAGTACTCAGTTATTGTCTGACTCTTTGCTTCCCCATGGACTATAGCCAGGCTCCTCCGTCCATGGAATTTTCCAGGCAAGAATACTGGAATGGGATTGCCGTTCTCTACTCCAAGGAATCTTCCCAACCCAGAGATCAAACCTCTGTCTCTAACATCTCCTGAATTAGCAAGCAGCTTCTTTACCACTAGTGCCATCTGGGAATGAGATTAGTCTTATTTTGCAAACAAAGTGATTTTACTTTGACCAGATTTTTTATCAAAATTTGGTGACTGTAGGGAAAAAAATGTATATTTCAGTGAAAATCTAGAATGCATTCTGTGGGTGACTAGATTCCAGTGTTCCATTTATACTCTCTCAGCTGTTTTTGCCAAGTGGATCCTTCAGTCTTGCATATTTTGTCAACAATTAATATTTCTAGTTTTACTCCTACCCTCCTGACTTGGCATCACTGAGGACTAAAACCTCTCTTTTCCCAAAGCAGTGAAAGCTGAAGCTGAATGACTTGCTACAAAAGATTCATCATCATAATAGTGAAGATCATTCATAAATTTGACTAGAACACCAGCATCTCGCATACTCTGCTCCAGGAAAGAACCATGACTGCAGCGCTGTCACTACGTCCTACTATACCCTCTAAAGACACTTTGAATAGAAAATAAAAAGGAAAGAAATCCTTGGGTTTATAGTTTATTCTAACCATTGATATTTATATTTCTTTTGTTTCCATAGCAATATCCCTCATTAAGTGCTAATGTTTGCACCATTTAAAGGCCTAACTTCAGTGGGTTTCCCACCCCACTTGAACTACTGCCTTCCAAAATGAGATACAACTGTTTAACTGTACTGAGAGTCCTATGTCCAGGACTGAAAGACTAGTTTAGTAGAATATGGGGCAACCAGACCGCTCAGTTTATTTATGAAACTTATGGGAAATTTCAAACAGAGAATTAAGGGATCCAGAATATAACAATGTGTAGAATCTTTTTCTGAACTTCCCTTCTCTGTCTAAAAAGATTTCTCCCCAAGAATTCATTTATCATAAATCCCTCCTCTACAAGGGTGAGGGGAGAGTTTTATGGCTAGGAAGAAAAAAGGAAAAAGACCACTCACACCTGAATAAACAAACATCACAAACTTCCTTATCTCCCATTTGTTTTCCTAAAAACCCATTTATCTTTCCTAAAGAAACCCAGTTGTTCTTCCCATAGGAATCTTTTCTCCTTCTCTTCCTTTTCTCTTTATTTTCCCCTTTTAAGTTAGACATATAAGTCTTCAAGTCTAGCCATTTATTAAGTGGATTACATACAGTGATTAAACACTTAATTCTGCAAAAATAATGGGCTCAGAAGTTTTAAAGATAGTAAATAAATGAGAATGCCTACTGAAAGGGGGAAAAGGGACAAAAGAACAGAGGAGAAATATAGAAAAGGCAAAAAGGTCAACAGAAGAAATACACTCTTTCATTGAATTAAAACAAGCCTAAAAAGTAACCATTACACAAATAAATATGGCAGTGTAAGGCTCGGTAAGCTAAAATCACTTCTTTATCAATAAATCATTGAAAAGTAAACACTGAAATAAGAATATGTTAACCCAAACACTATTTAGGAAATAGGATTCTCATCTATTAATTAATTTGTATTCATTGAATGAGAAAGTTCATAAATGTTTCTCAATGTCCTAACATGAACAAAATGAAATTTCAGGTGCAAACTAGAATTTTCTGATTTCAGGCTCAAACTAAATCTCACATGAAGATGACCACAACCTCTTGAAAAGAATTAAGAAACTTGAATAAGAAACTTTGGTCATCATCTTCACAGTGTATGTCTATATTTTGTCTATGTTTTTTTAGGCTCTTTGCCATTATGAATGGCTCTCTAGAACCAGCCCAATGAAGCGAACTTGTTAGGCATCCAGATCCTAAAGAAAAGGCAATTACTGTGACCTAAAGGCCACAAAATATGGTCATGCCATACAATCCTTCCCAACTACCACAACTACACATGCACATATCACTCTAGGTGTGTCATTTCTTAAAGTCAGAAGACAGGCCAACTTATCCAGAGACCAAGAAATGCAGCTGGAAGGTGCAATTTGAAAAACTTCTGAGATATTTTCCTCTAAAAATTTATGCCCACATCTGCATTACAGCCTCACTGTTAAACCTGTCTTTGGGATCAAAGATCTATCTTCGGGTTAAATAATGGAAAAAATGTGAAAACACCTATCTTAGTGCTAGTCACGTAGCACATCCTCAATAGATGTTTACTGGGAAAATGACCTCCAGATAAATGGCCTAAAGAGTTACAGAGAGTCATCATTTTTATGACCACATCATAATGAATGTTACCTGTACAATTCTCTTTCCTTCTTCTTAGGCTTATGGAGAAGTTAAAGTTCTGTCAAAATTCTTTCTACTTATCCTGCTTCATTGCCCTATAACACTTGCTTCATCAACAATCCTGTATTTATCTTATATTTTCAATCACTTGTTTTACAAAGGCTTTTTCTCTCAGGTCATAATTATGATCAAAATGCTTCCCTAGCAGCTCAGCAATAAAGAACCTGCCTGCCAAGCAAGAGATGTGGGTTCCATCCCTGGGTCAGAAAGGTCCCCTGGAGAAGGGAATGGCAACCCACTCCAGTATTCTTGCCTGGAGAATCAAAGGACAGAGGAGCCTCACAGACTGTAGTCCATAGGGTTGCACAGAGTCAGACATAACTGAAGCAACTGAGCCAACACACACATGCTCACACGTACTAAAATGATCCATATTTGGCCCTGTCTGATCTTTTACTGACTACCCTATCTTCATCCCTCACTCAAAGTATTCTTTAAAGAGGAGTCTGTGTGAAGAATCCTCCTTCTCTGAATGTCCCTATGCAAGCATTTTAATCTGGCTTCTCTCTTATAACTACCAAAACTATGGCAGAAAAGACCACCACAAGCTTAGTTGCTAATTTCAGGAACTGCTCTTCCAAAAAGTCATATGATTTTCTTTATTTTATTTTGTTTAATAACACCCACTTTCTTGAAACTCAGTTTCAATTACACAAAATCTTCCCAGTGTTCTTTGCTTTCTGATCTTTTCCTTCCCAATCTGCTTTTCCAGCTTTGTTTTCTCCTTTTGCCCCTTAAATGTTGATGTTGCTCATGATCCTTTGCTTGACTACCTTCTCTTCTTAATTTGAGTACTTTCCTTGGTGACCCCAACCATCTTTACAGTTTAATTTTCACCTATGTTGCTAAACATTTCTCTCCAATGCTAGCCACTCTCCTGACTTCCTATGAAATACTTACAACTGCTTCTTGACAGGAATTGCATTGAAACTTCCAACTCAGCATGTTCAATATGAACCATTTACAAAAAATTATAATCTGCCAGGAATTTAAATTATGTCCATTACCAAATAACACCAAAGATTTGTCTATTCTAAATCATAAATATGTCTTGAATATGTCACTTCCCCTCAATCTCTGCCATTCCCCCTTAGCTCTTGTCTTGGGCAATTATGATACCCTAAAATTCATTTTTTGAAGCTATTCAATTCATTCTTCTTCCTGAGCATGCCTCTCCACTACCCATAGGAAAAAATACAAAATACTTATCACAATAAACTGTGGAAAATTCTGAAAGAGATGGGAATACCAGACCACCTGACCTGCCTCTTGAGAAATCTGTATGCAGGTCAGGAAGCAACAGTTAGAACTGGACATGGAACAACAGACTGGTTCCAAATAGGAAAAGGAGTACGTCAAGGCTGTATATTGTCACCCTGCTTATTTAACTTATATGCAGAGTACATCATGAGAAATGCTGGACTGGAAGAAACACAAGCTGGAATCAAGATTGCTGGGAGAAATATCAATAATCTCAGATATGCAGATGACACCACCCTTATGGCAGAAAGTGAGGAGGAGCTAAAAAGCCTCTTGTTGAAAGTGAAAGAGGAGAGTGGAAAAGTTGGCTTAAAGCTCAACATTCAGAAAACGAAGATCATGGCATCTGGCCCCATCACTTCATGGGAAATAGATGGGGAAACAGTAGAAACAGTGTCAGACTTTGTTTTTTTGGGCTCCAAAATCACTGCAGATGGTGACTGCAGCCATGAAATTAAAAGGCGCTTACTCCTTGGAAGAAAAGTTATGACCAACCTAGATAGTATATTCAAAAGCAGAGACATTACTTTGCCGACTAAGGTCCGTCTAGTCAAGGCTATGGTTTTTCCTGTGGTCATGTATGGATGTGAGAGTTGGACTGTGAAGAAGGCTGAGCGCCGAAGAATTGATGCTTTTGAACTGTGGTGTTGGAGAAGACTCTTGAGAGTCCCTTGGACTGCAAGGAGATCCAACCAGTCCATTCTGAAGGAGATCAACCCTGGGATTTCTTTGGAAGGAATGATGCTAAAACTGAAGCTCCAGTACTTTGGGCACCTTATGCGAAGAGTTGACTCATTGGAAAAGACCCTGATGCTGGGAGGGATTGGGGGCAGGAGGAGAAGGGGACGACGGAGGATGAGATGGCTGGATGGCATCACGGACTCGATGGACGTGAGTCTGAGTGAGCTCCAGGAGATGGTGATAGACAGGGAAGCCTGGCCTGCTGCGATTCATGGGGTCGCAAAGAGTCGGACTCGACTGAGCAACTGAACTGAACTAGCTTAGCAAACTCGTTCATACTTCTGTGCTTTTGCCATTGCCCAATCATTCATTTAATCATTCATTTGAGAAAAATTTATTCTAATTACTGAATATTTATTCTTTTAAATATAATGATGAATAAGGTATAGTCAATGAACTTGTAAAATTTACAACCTAGTAGAGAAGAAAGACAAACTAATTTAACAGTTTTTGGGAAAAGTGGTAGAAACTATGAGGTTGGGATATATATTGATACAGAAGGAGCATGAGAGAAAGAGTAGGTAGTTTTTCTGAGTGACACATATTAGAAGATCCTTAGGCAAATGATGCTATGTATAAATCCTGAAAAAGCAAAATGGTGAAGGAGGGAGAGTTTTAGAAAGCCTTGTGCTTTAGAGAAACCAAATTACTTGAAGTTTCCTGTATGTTCCCTGCTGTTTCATATTTGTCACATACTGCACATCAGTTCAGTTCAGTCGCTCAGTCGTGTCCGACTCTTTGCGACCCCATGAATCGCAGTACGCCAGACCTCCCTGTCCATCACCAACTCCCAGAGTTCACCCAGACTCATGTCCATTGAGTCCGTGATGCCATCCAGCCATCTCATCCTCGGTCGACCCCTTCTCCTCCTGCCCCCAATCCCTCCCAGCATCAGGGTCTTTTCCAATGAGTCAACTCTTCGCATAAGGTGCCCAAAGTACTGGAGCTTCAGTTTTAGCATCATTCCTTCCAAAGAAATCCCAGGGTTGATCTCCTTCAGAATGGACTGGTTGGATCGCCTTGCAGTCCAAGGGACTCTCAAGAGTCTTCTCCAACACCACAGTTCAAAAGCATCAATTCTTCGGTGCTCAGCCTTCTTCACAGTCCAACTCTCACATCCATACATGACCACAGGAAAAACCATAGCCTTGACTAGACGGACCTTAGTCGGCAAAGTAATGTCTCTGCTTTTGAATATACTATCTAGGTTGGTCATAACTTTTCTTCCAAGGAATAAGCGCCTTTTAATTTCATGGCTGCAGTCACCATCTGCAGTGATTTTGGAGCCCAGAAAAATATACTGCTCCTATTATCTTCTTTCTTGGACACCTAATTTACTTTTCCTGAACCTTCTTAAATGTCAACTATCATGTTGACACTTTTATGACACCCCCCCCAAAAAAAACTAAATCTCTTTCTTCTCCCTGATCCAGAGCTTGCTCATACCTCGAAGTGCTTTGTGGTTATTTGTTTCTCCTTAGTTATTTTTACCTAGGAGTTATGTGGTTTTCATCTTTGAATCTTGATTGCTGGTAGATAACAGTCACAGTTTCTATTATTATCCATTGAATGCCCATAATTTATAAAGTTTTTGGTGCATATCATCTCTAAATTTCACAGACTCTTTAGATGGTGTTGTTCTTGTTCAGTTGTTAAGTTGTGTCCAAGTCTGTGACCCCATGGACTACAGCACACCATGTTCCTCTGTCCTCCACTATCTCCTGGAATTTGCTCAAGTTCATGTGCATTGAGTCAGTGATGCTATCTAATCATCTCATCCTCTGCCACCTCCTTTCCCCTTTTGCTTTCTGTCTTCCCCAGCATCAGAGTCTTTTCCATTGAGTTGGCTCTTTGCCCAGGTAGCCAAAGTATTGGAACTTCAGTTTCAGCAACAGTCCTTCCAATGAATATTTGGGGTTGATTTCCTTTAGGATTGGCTGGTTTGATTTCTTGCAGTCCAAGGGATTCTTATGAGTCTTCTTCAGAACCATAACTTAAAAGCATCAATTCTTTGGCACTCAGCCTTCTTTATGGTCCAACTCACACATCCATATATGACTACTAGAAGAATCATAGCTTTGATTATATGAACCTTTGTCGGCAAAGAGATGTCTCTGCTTTTTAATATGCTCTCTAGATTTGTCATAGTTTTTCTTCCAAGGAGCAAGGGTCTTTTAAATTTCATGCCTGTAGTCACCGTCTACAGTGATTTTGGAGTGATTTTGCCCTCAGATGTAGACATTATCATTATACTTATAAGTCCTGAAACTAAAGATCAGAGAGGACATGTTTACCCAACCAGATACAGTTGGTAAGTAGTCAAACTGAGATTAAAACTTAGATGTCAGTCTGTCACCAAAGCCTATATCTTTATAAATGAACTACACTATCACTCTAGTGGGTCTTGAAGGTATGTTAAAATAACAAATGGATAAATCAATTAATAAATGAATGGTTGAATTTATGATCCAATGGAGTTGAAATAATAAAAAATTAGGGCAGGCCCCACACTCATTAGCTTTCTCTCTTATATGAAACAATAATGTCTGAAGCCACAAAATTTCATTTGCAGTCTTGCTACTTGTACCGTAATCATCTGACTTGATCTGCTCATATCTTGCATATAACTGCCTAATAAAAAAATTGTTTTTTTCATGACTACTTCCACATCACAAGATTCCACCTGAAAGTAATTACATAATGTTAGCTAAGCATAAATATTATTTATAGATTAAAAGGTCTTTGGGGCCACATAAGAAAACAACCCAATAAATAAAATGTGGTTATTGATATAATTAAATATGCTTTAGAAATACATTCTCACTCATTTCAGAAAATTTACATAATATCTGTTATAATTCCTTCAGATGCAGTTATACAGTAAGTAGTGTGCCGAGTACATCATGAGAAATGCTGGACTGGAAGAAACACAAGCTGGAATCAAGATTGCTGGGAGAAATATCAATAATCTCAGATATGCAGATGACACCACCCTTATGGCAGAAAGTGAGGAGGAGCTAAAAAACCTCTTGTTGAAAGTGAAAGAGGAGAGTGGAAAAGTTGGCTTAAAGCTCAACATTCAGAAAACGAAGATCATGGCATCTGGCCCCATCACTTCATGGGAAATAGATGGGGAAACAGTAGAAACACTGTCAGACTTTGTTTTTTGGGGCTCCAAAATCACTGCAGATGGTGACTGCAGCCATGAAATTCAAAGGCACTTACTCCTTGGAAGAAAAGTTATGACCAACCTAGATAGTATATTCAAAAGCAGAGACATTACTTTGCCGACTAAGGTCCGTCTAGTCAAGGCTATGGTTTTTCCTGTGGTCATGTATGGATGTGAGAGTTGGACTGTGAAGAAGGCTGAGCGCCGAAGAATTGATGCTTTTGAACTGTGGTGTTGGAGAAGACTCTTGAGAGTCCCTTGGACTGCAAGGAGATCCAACCAGTCCATTCTGAAGGAGATCAACCCTGGGATTTCTTTGGAAGGAATGATGCTAAAACTGAAGCTCCAGTACTTTGGCCACCTTATGCGAAGAGTTGACTCATTGGAAAAGACCCTGATGCTGGGAGGGATTGGGGGCAGGAGGAGAAAGGGACGACCGAGGATGAGATGGCTGGATGGCATCACAGACTCAATGGACGTGAGTCTGAGTGGACTCCGGGAGTTGGTGATGGACAGGGAGGCCTGGCATGCTGCAGTTCATGAGGTCACAAAGAGTCAGACACAACTGAGTGACTGAACTTAATAATATATGTTGTGAAGCATCTTTTCAGATACTTATTTTTACATCTATTTATCTTCTTTAATGAGCTGGGTGTTAAAGTCTTTGGCTTATATTTTAATCAGGTTGTTTCTCTTCTAGTTGTGTTTTAAGAATTATTTGTGTATTTTGGCTAACAGCCCTTTATCAACTGCATCATTTGCGAATATTTTTCCCAGTCTGTGGCTTCTCTTCTTAGTCTCTTGACACTGGCTTTCACAAAGCATTTTTTAATCTTAATATGGTCCAACTTATCAATTATTTCATTCATGGCTTATGCCTTTTTTGTTGTGTTAAAAAGTCATCACCATATCCAAAGTCATCTAGGTTTTCTCCTGTGTTATCTAGATTCACTGTTATGCAGCAGAAATAGTAATTACATGGGTAAAATATAAGATCTTTTTCTTATTATTTCAATCTTTTAAAAATAATTATCATTTATAAACATAATTGACTGTTTAAACAAGAACAGTAACAATGTAGTGTAGGGCTTATAACATATGGAATAAGAAAATGCCCAACAACAGTAACATAAAGGCCAAGGGGAAAAAATTAGACATACACTATTGAAAGGTTCTTGTAAAATATGTGCAATAGATACCACATCACTTGATGGTAGATTATGACAAATTAAAGATTAAGCCAAATAGCAACCATTAAAATAACAAAAACAAAAAGCAATCATTAATAAACCAACAAAAGAGAAAAAATGGAATAACATGAAAAAGATTAAGTCATAAGAAGACAGAAAAATGAGAAAGGGAGAACAAAAAACTAATGGGATAAATATTAATAGAAAATAAAAAGTAAGATGATAGATTCACATCAACCATATCAATAAGCAATTAACCATAAATGTTCTAAACACCCCCAAATAAATACAGATAAAGCCTGATTAGATATATTAAAAAAAAAAAGACACATGTGAGTGCTGATCTTCCCAGATGGTGCAGTGGTAAACATTTCACCTGTCAGAGCAGGAGATGAACGAGACTCGGGTTCCATTCCTGTGTCAGGAAGATCCCCTGGAGGAAGAAATGGCAACTCATTCCAGTATTCTTGCCTGGGAAATCTTATGGACAGAGGAGCTTGGTGTGCTACAGTTCATGGGGTCACAAAAAGTTGGACATCACCTAGAATGCACACGTGCAAAACTTGAGAGTAAAGAATATTACTAGTGGTTAGAAAAAAATAGGTTATTTTATAATAAGGTTCAATTCATCAAGAGAATATAACAATCCTAAATGAAGAGAATTATTAACATTTTTGCTTTACTTGAAATAATTATTTTTAATCTGAGTGGATCAGTTAGTAACCTCATTTAAAATGGGAAATAACTCGGACTTTTTCTGGTGTTGTAGGCAGTGTGGGGTCGTGGTTAAAATATACTGGTCATTCTTATCTAAGTAAGAACAACTTTAAAAAGATTACTCTTCCTGATTCTTGGGGAATTTTTAAATGCACAGTAAGGAAAGTACTAATATATATGAGCTCCTATTATTACAATAGCATTATTCATAAATTTATTTATTGGGCATTGGGCACAAATCAAACACTGTGCTCTGTGGGGAGTAGAAGGATAAATCTGAGTGGATCAGTTAGTAACCTCATTTAAAATGGGAAATAACTCGGACTTTTTCTGGTGTTGTAGGCAGTGTGGGGTCGTGGTTAAAATATACTGGTCATTCTTATCTAAGTAAGAACAACTTTAAAAAGATTACTCTTCCTGATTCTTGGGGAATTTTTAAATGCACAGTAAGGAAAGTACTAATATATATGAGCTCCTATTATTACAATAGCATTATTCATAAATTTATTTATTGGGCATTGGGCACAAATCAAACACTGTGCTCTGTGGGGAGTAGAAGGATGTGCACTAATCTCCTGTGAGAACTCCAAAATTACAACTCGCTGCCGAACAACTGTCAACAGGAGAATGTTGGATCCAACAACAAAAATTACTCCATGTCCAAGCACAAAGGAGAAGCCCCAGCAAAACGGTAGGAGGGGGGAAATCATGTTTAGAATCAAACCCCATATCCACCAGAGATGCTTGGAGGGCTCAAACAAAATGTCATGCAAACCAGGAGACTCCACAGAGACTGAGCCAGACCTACCCCCTGAGTGTTTGTGTGTCTTCTGAGGAGGTGTGGGTTAGCAGTGGCCTGCCGCACGGCCAGGGGCTCTGAGTGCAGCAGACCTGGATATGGCATAAGCCCTCTTGGAGGAGGTCGCCATGAACCCCATCATCACAGGGCTGGGAAACAAACTCTTGAAGGGCACAACCAAAACTTTGTGTGTACCAAGACCCAGGAGAAAGGAGCAGTGACCCCACAAGAAACTGAACCAGACTTACTCGTGAGTGACCAGGAGTCTCCAGCAGAGGCATGGGTCGGCAGTGGCCTGGTACAGGGTCAGGGGCACTGAGCAAGCAGTACATGCATGGGACCTTTGGAAGGAGATCATCATTATCTTCATTACCTCCACTATAGTTTTGGCCTCAGGTCAAGCAACAGGAAGGGAACACAGCCCTGCCCATCAACAGAAAATTGGATTAAAGATTTACTGAGCATGGCCCCGCCCATCAGACCCAGTTTGCCCTTTAGTCAGTCTCTCCCATCAGGAAGCTTCCATGAGCCTCTTATCCTCATCCATCAGAGGGCAGACAGAATGAAAATCACAATCACAAAAGACTAATCAAACTGATCACATGGACCACAGCCTTGTCTAATTCAATGAAACTATGAGGCATGCCCTGTGCCAACCAAGATGGATGGGTCATGGTGGAGAGTTCTGACAAAATGTGGTCCACTGGAGAAGGGAATGGAAAACCACTTCAGTATTCTTACCTTGAGAACCTCATGAACAGTATGAAAAGGAAAAAAGACAGGACACTGAAAGAGGAACTCCCTAAGTCAATAGGTGCCCAATATGCTACTGGAGATCAGTAGAGAAATAACTCCAGAAAGAATGAAGAGACACAGCCAAAGCAAAAACAACACCCAGTTATGGCTGTGACTGGTGATGGAAGTAAAGTCCAATGCCTGTAAAGAACAATATTGCATAGGAACCTGGAATGTTAGGTCCATGAATCAAGGTAAATTAGAAGTGACCAAACAGGAGATGGCAACAGTGAACACTGACATTTTAGGAATCAGTGAACTGAAATGGACTGGAATGGGTAAATCAGATGACCATCATATCTACTACTGTGGGCAACAGTCCCTTATAAGAAATGGAGTAGCCCTCATAGTTTAAAAAAAAAAAAAAAGAGTTCAAAACGTAGTACTTGGATGCAATCTCAAAAATGACAGAATGATCTCTGTCCATTTCCAGGGAAACCATTCAATATCACAGTAATCAAAGCCTATTCCCCAACCAGTAATGCAGAAGAAGCTGAAGTTGAATGATTCTATGAAGATCTAGAACACCTTCAAGAACTAACACCCAAAAAAGATGTCCTTTTCATTATAGGGAACTAAAACGCAAAAGTAGGAAGTCAAGAGATAACCGGAGTAACAGGCAAATTTAGCACAAAGATGGGCACAATAAAGGACAGAAATGGTATGGACCTAACAGAAACAGAAGATATTAAGAAGAGGTGGCAACACTACACAGAACTATACAAAAAAGATCTTATTGACCCAGATAACCACGATAGTGTGATCACTCACCTAGAGCCAGACATCCTGGAATGTGAAGTCAAGCTGGCCTTAAGTAGCATCACTATGAACAAAGCTAGTGAGGTGATGAAATCCCAGTTGAGCTATTTCAAATCCTAAAAGATGATGTTGTGAAAGTGCTACACTTAATATGCCAACAAATTTGGAAAACTCAGGAGTGGTAACAGGAACGGAAAAAGTCAGTTTTCATTCCAATCCCAAAGAAAGGCAATGCCAAAGAATGCTCCAACTACCACACAGTTGCACTCATCTCACACACTACTAAAGTAATGCTCAAAATCCTCCAAGCCAGACTTCAACAGTATGTGAACCGTGAACTTCCAGATGTTCAAGCTGAACTTAGAAAAGGCAGGGGAACCAAAGATGAAATTGCCAACATCTGTTGGATCATTGAAAAAGCAAGAGAACTCAGGAGTGGTAACAGGAACGGAAAAAGTCAGTTTTCATTCCAATCCCAAAGAAAGGCAATGCCAAAGAATGCTCCAACTACCACACAGTTGCACTCATCTCACACACTACTAAAGTAATGCTCAAAATCCTCCAAGCCAGACTTCAACAGTATGTGAACCGTGAACTTCCAGATGTTCAAGCTGAACTTAGAAAAGGCAGGGGAACCAAAGATGAAATTGCCAACATCTGTTGGATCATTGAAAAAGCAAGAGAGTTCCAGAAAAACATCTACTTACTATGTGGATGACAACAAACTGGAAAATTCTTCAAGAGATAGGAATACCAGACCACCTTATCTGCCTCCTGAGAAAACCTGTATTCGGTCAAGAAGCAACAGCTAGAACTGGACATGAAACAACAGACTGGTTCCAAATAGGAAAAGGAGTACATCAAGTCTGTATATTGTCACCATGCTTATTTAATTTATATGCAGAACACATCAGGAGAAATGCTGGGCTGGATGAAGCACAACCTGGAATCAAGATTTCCAGGAAAAATATCAATAACCTCAGATATGCAGATGACACTACCCTCATGGCAGAAAGTGAAGAGAACTAAAGACCCTCTTGATGAAAGGGAAAGAGAAGAGTGAAAAAGCTGGCTTAAAACTCAACATTCAGAAAACTAAGATCATGGCATCCAGTCCCATCAATTCATGGCAAATAGATGGAGAAACAATGGAAATAGTGACAGACTTTATTTTTCTGGGCTCCAAAATCACTGTAGATGGTGACTGCAGCCATGAAATTAAAAGATGCTTACTCCTTGGAAGAAAAGCTTTGACCAACCTAGACAGCATATTAAAAAGCAGAGACATTACTTTGCCAATAAAGGTCCATCTAATCAAAGCTATAGTTTTTCCAGTGGTCATGTATAAATGTGAGAGTTGGAGTACAAAGAAAGCTGATCACCAAAGAATTGATGCTTTTGAACTTTGGTGCTGAAAAAGACTCTTGAGAGACTCTTGGCCTGCAAGAAGATCCAATCAATCCATCCTAAAGGGAATCAGTCCTGAATGTTCATTGCAAGGACTGAAACTCTAATACTTTGGCCACCTAATACAAAGAACTGACTCATCGGAAAAGACCCTGATGCTGGGAAAGATTGAAGGCATCAGGAGAAGGGGACAACAGAGGATGAGATTGTTGGATGGCATCACCAGTCAATGGACTTGAGTTTGAGTAAGCTCTGGGAGTTGGTGATGGACAGGGAGGCATGGTGTACTGCAGTCCATGGGGTCGCAAAGATTCAGACATGACTGAGAGACTGAAGTGACCTGAACTGAACTGAAAACTGTGCTAAGCACTTCATGCAGAGTATCACATTTGATTCTCACAACTCTCGAGTTAGGTGAATTATTAATCCCAACTGAAAAGGAAAGAAAGTAAACCTTAGGAAAAAAAAAAAAACAGTAAGAAACACACTTGACTGATAAATAATAGAGGCAGCACTTCAATTCATGTCTTTATTCATTTCTTTCAACACCCTGTCCCAAATCCTGCAATGTAAAAGCCAATTTCACTTGAAGCAAAAGCCAAACATCTTACTGTCGTGTCAAGGGCCTGCAAGACATCCTTGTCCACCCACTCCCACACCTCCTTACCTCTTAACCATACACCCTCTAGCTCACTCTTCTCCAACTCACATATCTCCTTGTAATTTTCCAGAATGTCATTCAAATTCCTCAGGGTCCTCATGACCCTAATTTCTCCAGGGCTCCTCTAAACGCTCTGCAGTTAGAGCTCAGCAGCCCTGATTCCATCCTCCTGCAATGCCATCCTCTCAGATTTGCACATGATTCCCTCCTTCACCTCCTGTATGTCTTAGTTCAAATTTTAAAGTCTCCATGAAGCTCACATTCTCATCTCACGCTCTCTTTTCTTGTTTAATTTTTCCCCAAAGTAATTAAAGTCATTCTATGTAAAGAAAGATTTGAAATTTATATTATCATTATTTATTGCTCTCATACATAGTGCAAAGTTAGTTTCAAGTACAAAAGAAGAGCACTTAACTTGCATGAAAAAACCACCAAAATTAAACAAGTCACGATTCATAGTTTATACATATGTATCTCACTCTTATCAGAAGAGTGGGAAGGTTGTACAAAACTAACTCAATTATTTCTACTTCACTTCTTGATACAGGCACCTTCTACTAATGCTCTCTACCCTCAGTTTAACTGATAAGTGAGGAGGGATGAAAAACAAAAGGAATTATGAGCTGCCTTATCTTTCTCATTTTTTCAATGTCATCATTTTCAGTGTAAGCAGTTGGCTGATACAGGAAGTAACATGATTAACAGAGGTTATGATAGGGCTTTTTGGTACTTCATGTTTCTTAGAACACCACTGCCTTCTTTTTGCACTCAAAGCAAGTTCTGGTTCAAAAGGAAAGTGTTCTTGTCAGTGCCTCTGCTTACTCAGTCTTAGATGTAACATACTTACCTTATACTTGGTCCAAGTTTTGCTAAACTCTCATGTATTATGTGCCCACTAGAACTTTGTGCTCGCGGGGTGCTGCAAATTCTGTATGCAAATGGGAGAGCAAGGAGTGACAGGCACACATACGGCACGCTTCTCCTTTGCTCATGTACATGGTCCATTATCCCATCAAACTTTCACTTACAAAACTCAAGTTCAAAGACACATTATTCAGAATTTCAAGACAGCAACAGCACTTTCTACCCTAATCTAGTTACCATCATTCTCTTTCATCATTTCTGATTTCACTCTTCCTAACTCCCTGACTTCATTCTAATCTTCGTGTGGCTACTGAATTGTCTGAAAAAATAAATAAGTAGACTGCACCAGTCTGTTACTCAGAATCCTCGGATATCTGCTCTTTAACCAGGCATCACACTGGCCCTCTCCCACAATGAAGAAACCACATTGAACCTTGGAAACTGCTGTTCTAACTGCCTTTAGTTTGACTCCTGCCTCTTTCTCACCATTTAGGACCATTAATAAATTCAAAACTATACCTTCAGTATTAGTGAAATAAATTATGAAACATACATAAAAGAAAATACTACACAAAAATTTCAATTGAAAATATAATATAGATATTGTCATGGAAGAATATCTACAACATACTAAGTGTAGGAAGCAATTGGCAAAACATATAATTGTATCCTACTTTTGTTTTAAAACAAATACTAATCAAGAAGCATCCACACACAAATTCTAAAGGAAAATACAGGAAAGCATTAATAGTAATTTTTTTAGAGATGACGTTTTGGATGACCGTTTCCTTCCTTTTACTTTTTACATTTTATGATTATTCCACAGTGAATATGTATATTTCATGTAATTTTTGAAAGCGTGCATGGATGAAAGTTTAATACAATGAGAAATAACCCCATGAAGAGTCCTTCTTGAACCACTCTCATTCAGTTCAGTTCAATCACTCAGTCATGTCCGACTCTTTGTGATCCTATGAACTACAGCACGTCAGGCCTTCCTGTCCATCACCAACTCCCAGAGTCCACCCAAACCTAGGTCCATTGAGTCAGTGATGCCATCCAACCATCTAATCCTCTGTCGTCCCCTTTTCCTCCAGCCCTCAATCTTTCCCAGCATCAGGGTCTTTTCCAATGAGTCAGCTCTTCACATTAAGTGGCCAAAGTACTGGAGCTTCAGCTTCAGCATCAGTCCTTCCAACAAACATCCAGGGCTGATCTCCTTTAGGATGGACTGCTTGGATCTCCTTGCAGTCCAAGGGACTCTCAAGAGTCTTCTCCAGCACCACAGTTCAAAAGCATCAATTCTTCTGTGCTCAGCTTTCTTTATAGTTCAACTCTCACATCCATACATGACCACTGGAAAAACCATAGCCTTGACTAGACGGACTTTTGTTGACAAAGTAATGTCTCTGCTTTTTAATAAGGTATCTAGGTTGGTCATAACTTTCCTTCCAAGGAGTAAGCATCTTTTAATTTCATGGCTGCAATCACCATCTGCAATGATTTTGGAGCCCAAAAACCTGATATTTAATACTTTCCCACCATTTTTTCCAAAGGAACTAATCATATATGGATTGCAATAATAACAATAGTTGGTAATATTAATGAGCATTTACTTGGTGTCAGGCATCTATAAATTAGGTACTAACATCATCATCATCACCACCATTTTTATTTACCGTTTTCCTCTTTAAAAGTAACGGAAAGAGATATTCAAGGCTTAGGTTATTCAGACAATTGGCCCAAAGTTTTACAAGTTATAAATTGTAGAATTTGGCCAAGCCTGTCTGTCTCAAAAATCCATACTATATCACCTCTATCTGCTCCAAAAGAGTGCTCTTCTTTTTAGTTAGCACATAATTTATCAATAAATTGATATGAAATGGAGTAATTATGAAATCTAACCATGAAGTTTAGTCCCCAAATTTTTCAGTAGTCAAAAGAATATACCAAATAAGGAAATAATTTCAAAATTGTTTAAGACCTTTACTAAAATTTCTTGACTTCAGACTATAAATAAGATTTATAGTCTGAAGTTATAATTCATCATTTTTTTAGTCATTGCATCCACAATTCTCGTCCTTTCAGGCACACACTCCTCCAAGATCGGGCCCTTATTTCTTCCTCTCTCCTCTATGCATCTTGGTTTTCCAAGAAAAGCTGAAAAAACTCATCTGGAAATTTGAAGGGTTGGAGAGAAGTAACCAAACAAAGTCACAATTTGTTGAGTAGGCAGAAGGAGGTAAAAGACTGGGAATACTCATTCTCTGAATTCTTTCCATCACATAAAATTATAATCACTACCATGTGAGAGTTTATGATGTTTTACATTATAGAAAAGCATAATTCAACTCAGAAATGCTGGGCACCATGAAATACCCTCTGGGCACTGTGTTTGGTCTGTAAAAGGGAGGTAAATAAAAGCTAGAAGTACAACTGACTCCATGGAGTGTGGGGTTATATCTTGGCATTTTGGTGGCATTTAGGATGAGCACAGAGTGAAATGAGGGCTTCTGAAAGAAAAGTAAATGTGCCGACATGGCAATGAGTAGACTTAGGATGGGCATGAGCAGGTGTGAGGTTACCTGCCTCGTAGGATTTCTAGAAGAAGAAAAGATGGGAGGTGGGGCTCCTTCCTTCTCCAGACACAAAGCTGAGGAGGCTCCTGAGTACCACCTTGGAAGAAAAGACAAACATGTCTTTCACATTTAGGTTTCTTCTAAATTTTACTTTGTTTTTGAAAATTAAAACTGGCTCTAAGCCCATTGATTTTCACCTAGAAAAATAAGAATTGGATACTTATACAGACTTCTACTTGCAGCTAAACAGCCAAATGAACAGTGGATAGAGAAAATATTGTTTTAATATCTATTTATTTATTTAGTTCAGCTGTGTCTTAGTTGCAGCATGTAGGATCTAGTTCCCTGACCAGGGACTGAACCCAGGTCCCCTGCGCTGGGAGTACAGAGTCCAGCCACTGGACAACCAGGGAAGTCCTGAGAAAATTTATTTTTCAAAAGCTGAAAAAGCTACCTTGGAAACTAGTGAGATTCCTTTAAAAAAAAAAAAAAAACAGTCCAGGTGGCTTTATTTAATAGTAATTTTTGACATGGTTTTCCCTCTTTTTCCCCTTTTTTCACAGTAATTTCCAAATTGACATCAGCACAGTGAATAAACAGCTCTTTGGAACTGTTTGAGAACTACAGAAATCAATAGAAATACTCTTGTCTGCCTAGCACCTTTTTTGAATAGTCAGTCCCCTTTCCAATATTTTTTAATCTCACCTGGTGCTCACAGCATATCTCTGAATATATAACGTCTTCTTTAGCTGGTATATTTATAATTACTTGTCCAACAAATCCAAAACTGTTATCACAAACTATAACCCCATCACTTCTAACTACAATGGATTCAATGTATTACTTTTCTTCTTCTTTTTTTTTTTAAATTTCCATTTTCTTAGCCATAATTCTCAATTTATACTTGAGGTTTCAGTTTTGGGGGTAATTTTTAGAGTACTTAGGGCTTTCTTGGTGGCTCAGATTGGTCAAAAAAAAAAAATCTGCCTGCAATGCGGGAGACCCAGGTTCAGTCCCTGGGTCGGGAAGATCCCCTCGAGAAGGGAATAGCTGGAGAATTCCACAGACAGAGGAGCCTGGCAGGCTACAGCCCATGGGGTCACAAACAGTCGGACATGACTGAGTGACTACACTACTACTGCCGCTTAGAGTCCTCATCTTTTTATTGGTTAGGATGGACACTATTACCCTTCTTGGTTGATATATTACTCACTAGTTTTCTCATAATTTTTCTCATTCCTTTGTTGACAAAAATTCCCCCAGACTTTCATTTTTGTCATTAATAGGTGGTTTCTTCTCCTCTCACCTTGCACAAAGGCCTCTGCTTTTAGCTATAGGCTAGAAATTAGATCTTCTAGAAGAAATAGCAAAGCAGGATCACCTTGAGTGTTGGAGGAAAGGACTATAACACACCTTTTAACTACCAATACCGCAAGGAAAAGATTCATGAGTGTAGTCTTTGCAGGATAAGTTGACATCAACACTGTGAGCAGCACTTATCAACCCTTACAAGAGACCTGGCTCAAGATTTCCAGTACTACTTCAATCCAAGAGAAGACCTTACGAAAGCAGATAGTAGCTGAGCCAAGATGCAACAGAGTGTAGATAAGTTACATGTGTGCTCAGTCATGTCTGACCTCATGGACTACAGCCCTCCAGGCTCCTCTGTCCATGGTGTTTTCAGGTAAGAATACGGGAGTGGGTTGCCATTTCCTACTTCAAGGGATCTTCCCAACCAGGGATGGAACCCGTGTCACTATGTCTCCTACACTGGCAGGTGGACTCTTATTCACTGCGCCACCTGGGATGCCATAAAGTGAAAGTCAAACCGTTAGTCGCTCAGTCCTGTCCTCAAACTCTGTGAACCCATGGACTGTAGCCCACCAGGCTCCTCTGTCCATGGGATTCTCCAGGCAAGAGTACTGGAGTGGGCTGCCATTTCCTTCTCCAGGGGATCTTCCTGATCCAGTGATTGCAGTCATGTTTCCTGCATTGCAGGAGACACCTGGGATGCCATAGCGTTGAATAAAATCAATGAGCAAAACCTACATACAGTCATTTGTTGTAAAATACTGCTGGTAATGTTTTTAATGTTCTGTTGTTTGATAAATGTAGAAGATTTTCCTTTTTCTTCCCTCTTATTCTGTTTCTAATACTCAGTTTAACAGGCTATACTTATGAAAACTGAAAAGACACACTCTGAATGCTTTTTATTCCCACTGATGCCTCAGAATTAAGTAAAAATATCCTCTGGGAAATCTTAATATAGATTATAAACTAATGAATCATCAAGGGAATATAAGGATGATGCTGCGTCTGGTTCCACTGGAATCCAAAAGGCTGCTTTCACGTTTTGTTAAACTTACAAAAGTCACAATTGACCTTTGATAAAGGTAGATAAAACACTACTAAGTTCACAGTTTACAATTTTTTATATAATTCATATTTAAATGAGCAAACTATACTTAGATGTTAGTTATCTCTAGAGTAATTAGCAAGATTCTACAGAAAATATGTAAGATATTGTTTGCCTTGTTTACAAAATACTTAGGACAGTGAGCAGATATTGCCACTACCTGAACTGAGACGCTTTACATTTAATGGCATTATAATTATGCATGTGTGGTTTTTAGGAATCAGTATTTAAGCCAGGATATAATTGGACAGATCCATTGTGTAACCAAGGCTATGCTGGCAATGTCATGTTAGAAAATAAATTCCATTTCATTATGTATGAAGGGCCCACCATGAAGGAGCAAATCTCTATCTCAAAAAATATATACTTTTTATGTGGAATCAATATCTACAAAGCCTTCTTGGGAGGTCTATGGCTTGCAGCTGGTAGTAAAGATCACTTCCTGTCAGGCCAGGAATCTCACTGAATTGAGAAGCATTGCAGAAGAAGAAATTCATTACAGATTATGGGTACTACAGTTAAAACCTGATGGAGATTAATTTCTTAGTTTCAGTTTCTTAGCCTTCAGGATAGATAAGCTAAGAGCAGCAAAAAAAAAAAAAAAAAGAAAGAAACTCTTGTTTGATGAAGGCTATTGAAAACATAACCCTACATTCCTCCATAACCTCCAGAAAGATATTAATTAGGTGAGCTTTTCTCTAGTTTTGCTGGCAATACAATAAAAAGGCTTTTGAAACAATACTTCTTGCTGCACTTAGGTAAATGAATCAAACCAAATAGAACAAAATGTACAAATAGGAAAACATAGTTTCTGAAATTACATGTAATAGCTATCATTGAATTGGTACAGTAATATCAATGATTGTACCATTAATGTATGAGTCATGTCTGGTGGTTCAGAGGGTAAAGAATCTGCCTGCAATGCGAGAGACTCGGGTTCCATCCCTGGGTCGGGAAGACCCCTCGAGAAGGGCATGGCAACCCACTCCAGGGTTCTTGCCTGGAGAATCCCATGGACAGAGAAGCCTGATGGGCTTCAGCCATGGGGTCACAGAGAGTCAAACGCGACCAACACTTTCACTTTCACGGCTCCACGCGTTGCGCTTAGTCTCTCAATCGTGTCCGACTCTTTGCAACCCCATGGACTGCAGCCCACCAGGCTCCTCTGTCCATGGGGGTTCTCCAGGCAAGAACCCTGGAGTGGGTTGCCATGCCCTCCTCCAGGGGATCTTTCCAACACAGGGATCAAATCCAGGTCTCCCATATTGCAGGCGGATTCTTTTCCATCAACCACCAGGGAAGCACTCATGACTCTGTGTGTATGGTATATATTGTTTATGTCTAGCTTCAACAACCTTTATAAACTAGAGGAGGCAGTTAACTAAGCAACAAGTTCAATTAACAATCTTAGCACGAAAATATATGAGGTCAGCTTTTATGTGAGTGTGAGGACATGCATCACCTAGAATGAGACTCAGTTTTCTTGTAATATGTTTAGATGCATCTGACTCTTTGCGACCCCACGGACTGACTATAGCTCACCAGGCTCCTCTGTCCGTGGGATTCTTCAGGCGAGAACACTGGAGTGGAGTGCCAACCCCTCCACCAAAGTTGCATCTCTTATGCCTCCTGCATTGGCAGGCAGATTTTTTACCACTAGCACCACCTGGGAAGCCCTTTGCTTGTGATAGTAGAGGCAATATTCAGGGAAATGTATCCAGAACTTGTAAATAAGGCAACGAGATGATTCTGTGATCTTTTAACGTCATACTAGGGCCATCTGAGATTCATCTGAGTCTCTAGAGAAATGTCACTTTGGCTGACAATTGATTACAGTCCTGAATCATTTTATCTAGTTTAGTAATCTCATTTCACCATTCTTATTTCCACTCAGTATATAAATCCCAGATTCTCATACCCTTGTTGAACTAGCTTTGTCATTCTGATGGCCCCTCCATTAATATTTAAATAAAATTTTGACACAGGCCAAATACCTTTCTTTTATTGTGTTAAGAGCACTCAACATGAAATCTGTCCTCTTAAGAAAATTTTAAATGTTCAAAACACAATATTTTACAACAGACCTCTAGAATTTATCCATCTTGAATAACTGAAACTTTATACCAGTTGAATAATCACTTCACATTTTCCTCTCTCTTCAGCCCCAGGAACCTACCATTCTCCTCTTTGTTTCCATGAGTTTGACTTTTTTAGATAGCTCATAGAAGTGGAACCATCAGTACTCATACTTTTGTAATTGACTTATTTCACTTAACTTTCTCTAGGTTCATCCATGTTGTCACATGTGGCACGATTTCCTTCTTTTTCAAGGATAAACAATATCCTGCTGTATGTATGCACCATATTATCTATTCATCTATTCATAGAAATTTAGACTGTTTTCACATCTTGGCCATTGTGAGTAACACTACATTAAACATGGGAGTGCAAATATCTCTTCAAAATCTTGACTTCAGTTCTTTTGGGTAGATAACAAATAGTGGGATTGCTGGATCATATGGTAATTTTATTTTAATTTCTCGATGAACTTCCATACTGCTTTCCATAATGAGTGTACCATTTTACATTCCCAACAAAAACACAGTTTATCCACATCCTCCCCAATCCCCCATATTTTTGTCTAGAACTTCGACAGCTTCAGGTCTTCTGTTTAGGCCTTTAACTCATATTGAGTTGATTTTTGTGTGTGCCATAAGAGTCCTATTGTATTCTTTTGCATATAGATATATAGTTTTCTCAGCGTCACTTGTTGAAGAAATTGTCTTCATTGTCTGTTCTTAGCATCCTTGTTGAAGAACAATTAACCAGATATACATGGTTATTTCTTGGCACTCTATTCTGTTCCAATTGTCTATATACCTATCTTTATGTCAGCTCGATATTATTTGAATTACTGTGGCTATATAATATTTTATCAATTTATTTTTAATTGGAGGATAATTGCTTTACATTATTGTGTTCACTTTTGCTATACAAAACATGTATCAGCCATAAGTATAGATATGTCCCCTTGCTCTTGAACCTTCTCCCCATTCTCCACTCCATTCCACCCCTCTAGGTCGCCCAAAGTACCACAGTGAGCTCCCTGTGTTTTCAGCAAGTTCCCATTAGCTATCTGTTTTACATATGATAATATATGTGTTTCAATGCTACTCTCTCAATTTGTCCCACCCTTTCCTTCCCCTGGTGTGTCCAAAAATCTGTTCTCTGTGTCTAATCTCTGTTCGTGCCTTGCAAATAAGTTCATCAATACCATTTTTCTCGATTCCAGATATATATCTATATACATATATGCATTAATATGTGATATTTGTTTTTCTGACTTACTTCACTCTGTATAAGATGCTCTAGGTTCATCCACCTCTCTAGAACTGACTCAAATATGTTCCTTTTTATGGCTGTGTAAATATTCCATTATATATATGTACCACAACTTCTTTATCTGTTTATCTATCAGTGGTTATCTAGGTTGCTTCCGTGTCCTAGCTATTGTAAGTAGCGCTGCAATGAACATAGGGGTACTTGTGTCTTTTTCAGTTATGGTTTTCTCAGGGTATATGCCCAGAAGTGGGATTGCTGGGTCGTATGGTAGTCTTATTCTTAATTTTTAAAGAAATCTCCATATTGTCCTACATAGTGGCTGTATCAATTTATATGCCCACCAACAGTGCAAGAAGGTTTCCTTTCTTCCATACCCTCTCCAGAATTTATTGTTTGTAGATTTTTTGATGATGGCAATTCTGACCAGTGTGAGGTAATATCTCATTGTAGTTTTGAGTACACTTCTTTAATAATGAGCACTATTGAGCATCTTTTCACATATTTGTTGGCCATCTGTATTTCTTCTTTGGAGAAATGTCTGTTTAGGTCTTCTGTCCATTTTTGAGTGGGCTATTTGTCTTTTTGATATTAAGCTGCATGAGTTGCTTATATATTTTAGAGATTAATCCTTTGCCAGTTGTTTCATTTGCAATTATTTTCTCCTATTCTGAGAGCTGTCTTTTCATCTAGTGTATGGTTTCTTTTGTTATGCAAAAGATTTTATGTTTAACTAGATCCCACTTATTCATTTTTGTTTTTATTTCCTTACTCTAGGAGGTGGATCAGAGAGGATCTTGCTGTGATTTATGTCAAAGTATTCCACAGTTTTCCTCTAAGAGTTTTATAGTTTCTGGTCTTATATTTAGGTCTTTAACCCATTTTGAGTTTATCTTTGTATATGGTATTAGGAAGTGTTCTAAATTCATTCCTTTACACATAGCTGTCTAATTTTTTTAGCACCACTTAGTGAAAGGGCTTTTCTTTTCTCCATTGTATATTGCATTTTGTCAAAGATATGGTGCCCGTAGGTGCAAGGGTTTATCTCTGGGCTTCTTATCTTGTTCCATTGATCCTGTATGTCTGTTCTTGTGCCAAGACCATACTGTCTTGATTACTGTAGCTTTGTAGTATATTCTGAAGTCAGAATGGTTGATTCCTCCAGCTCTATTCTTCCTTCTCAAGATTGCTTTGGCTATTTGTGGTCATTTGTGTTTCCATACAAATTTTGAAATTTTTTGTCATAGTTCTGTGAAAAATGCCATTGGTATTAATAATTTGATAGGGATTGCACTGAATCTGTAGATTGCTTTGGGTAGCATAGTTATTTGTATGATATTGATTTTTTCACTCCAAGAACATGGCATATCTTTTCATCTATTTCTGTTGATTTTGATTTCTTTCATCTGTGTCTTATAGTTTGCTGTATACAGGTCTTGAAAAAAGATGAACACAATTGACAAAACTTTAGTTTGACTAAGTAGGAAAAATTAGAACACTCATAAATAAATAAATGACACAGAAATAAAAAGGATCATAAGAAATTACTATGAACCATTATACAACAACATTGGATCATCAGAGGATATAGGTAAAATTGTAGCAACCTATAATTTACCAAGAGTGAATCATGAAGAAATAGAAAATCTGAGCAGACCTATAACCAGTAAGGAGATTGAATAGACAAAAGGTCTTCTGTCTCCTTAGGTAAATTTATTCCTAGGTATTTTATTTTTTTTTTGTTGCAATGGTGAGTGAAATTGTTTCCTTAACTTCTCTTTCTGATTTTTATTGTTAGTATCTAGGAATACAAGTGTTTCTGTGTATTAATTTTGTATCCTGCAACTTTACTAAATTCATTGATTGGCTCTAGTAATTTCCTGGTGTCATCTTTAGGGTTTTCTATGTACCATGTCATGTCATCTGCAAACAGTGTGAGTTTCACTTCTTCTTTTCCAATCTGGGTTCCTTTTATTTCTTTTTCTTCTTTGATTTCTGTGGCTAGGATTTCCAAAAATATATTGACTAATAGTGGCAAGAGTGGGCACTCAAGCCTGATCTCTGCCCTGTGAACCAGGATCCCACAAGCTGGTTGCCCCTGGGGATCCTCATAATAGTCTGGCCATTGGAGATCACCTACCACTGTTTAGTGAGTATCTTAGGTGTGGGGAGACAAGACAAGGACCCCATGACTTCCCTCATTGCTATCGTGCCTCTCTATAATATATTTTGAAGTCAGCAAGTGTGTGATGTTTCTAGCTCTATTCTTTCTCAAAATTGTTTTTGGGTATTCAGGGTGATTCCAAGTGAATTTGGGGATTTCTTTCCTATTCCTGTAAAACAAGCCATTGGGACTATGATGGAGATTACACTGAATCTGTAGGTCTTTAGGTAATTTGGTCTTTTTAACAATTTTAAATCTTAAAAAGATAAACACAAGATGTCTTTCCTTTTATTTCTGTATTCTTTAATTTCACCCATCAGTGTTTTATAGTTTTCAGTGTACAAGTCTTTTATATCCTTAGTTACATTTTCTCCTAAGTATTTTTATGTTATTGTAAATGAAATTGTTTTATTAATTTTCTTTCAAGTAGTTTTGTTTTTAGTGTATAGAAACACAACTGATTTTTTATGTTGACTTTGTATCCTACAATTTTAATGAATTCATTTATTAGTTCTAACAGCATTTTGTACAGTCTTTAAGGTTTTCTATATGTAAGATTCTGTCATCTCCAAACAGAGATAACTTTACTTCTTCCTTTCTGAATCGAATGCCTTTTATTCCTTTTACTTCCCTGATTGGTCTGGTTAGGCTTCCATACTATGTCGAACAGAAATGGCAAGCAAAGGCGGTCCTAGGATGGTGGGGGAATAGGATGGGGAGACCACTTTCTCCCACACAAATTCATCAAAAGAACATATTTAAACGCTGAGTAAATTCCACAAAACAACTTCTGAATGCTGGCAAAGGACATCAGGCACCCAGAAAAGCAGCCCATTGTCTTTGAAAGGAGGTAGGAAAAAACATAAAAGACAAAAAAAGAGACAAAAGAGGTAAGGATGGAGCTCCATCCCGGGAAGGTAGTCTTAAAAAGAGAAGTTTCCAAACACCAGGAAACACTCTCACTGCCGAGTCTGTGGCAAGCCTTGGAAGCACAGAGGGCAACATAACAGGGAGGAAAAATAAATAAATAATGAAACCCCACAGATTATGAGCCCAGTGGTAACTCCCCCAGTGGAGAAACAGCACAGATGCCTGCACCCGCCACTAGCAGTGGGGGCTGGGCAGGGAGGCGCGGGCTGCATTACTTAGAGTAAGGACCGGGCCTGAATGCCCCAAGGGCAATCTGAGAGAACTAACTTGGGCTAGCAAACCAGATTGTGGGATAGCTACCATGTGAAAAATCCTAACCTAAGACACCTCCAGGCCCGTGCACAGAACAAAGGACTGAACAGAACTAGCCAGCTGCAGACCATCCCCCTCCAGTGACAGGCAGCCAGAGCCGGGAGGGGGCAATCACAGCCCCAGAAAGACATTATCTACCAAACTGCAAGCAGAGTTCTTTGCTAACTAAGACTTCTTGGGGTTCTGGACAGTCATCATCCGCCTGAGAAGGTGTGCCAGTTGTACTCCCAGAAAACTGAGCAGCAGGAACGGGAGAGGCGATAAGTCACAGCAACCACGCTCGCCAAACACCTCATCACCTAAGCTGCTCGTACCTGTGAAGGGCACAAAACACAGGCCCAATGGATTCTGCGCCTCTGAGGACTACCTGAGTGCCTGAACCTGAGCGGCTTAGACCTGGGAGGTGCATGCAGCCCAGGGCCAGCCTTGATGGTTCCCAGTGGAGCAACCTACAGCCTGAGCAGTGTGGGCAGGGAGGGTACATGTGCCGTGAACAAGGTCAGGCCCACTGTGGCTGAGACACTGTGAGCACACGCCAGTGTTATTTGTTTGAAGTGTCCCTCCCTCCCCACAGCACGACTGAACAAGTGAGCCTTAAAAAAAAGTGTCCACCACCACACCCCTTGTGTTAGGGTGGAAATCAGACACTGGAGAGACCAACAAACAAAAGCTAAAACAGAGGAACCGCCTTGGAAGTGACAGGTGCAATAGATTAAAGCCCTGTAGTTAGTACGGACTACATAGGAAGGGGCCTATAGATCTTGAGAAATATAACCTGGACCAAGGAACTATCCGAAAATGAACTGACCCCACACTGCCAACAACAACATCAGAGAAAGTCCTACATATATTTTTGCTACTTTTACGATCATTCTTTTTTTTTTTTTTTTAATTTAAGTCCTCTATTACTCCTTTAAGAGTTGACTCATTGGAAAAGACCCTGATGCTGGGAGGGATTGGGGGCAGGAGGAGAAGGGGACGACCGAGGATGAGATGGCTGGATGGCATCACAGACTCAATGGACGTGAGTCTGAGTGAACTCCGGGAGTTGGTGATGGACAGGGAGGCCTGGCGTGCTGCGATTCATGGGGTCGCAAAGAGTCGGACACGACTGCGCGACTGAACTGAACTGAACTGATTACTCCTTTAATTTTCATTTTTATAATCTATTACTTTGCAAAAAAAAAAAGACCTTATTTTTTTAAAGCAAACTTCATATATATATATATATATTAAATGATTTTGGTGACTTTGTCTGGTTTTGTTTTGTTTTTTTCTTCTTCTTTTCTTTAATATTGTATTTTTTTAAATCCAACCTCTACTCTAGATTTTTAATCCTTGCTTTTTGGTATTTGTTATCAATTGTGTACCTTTAAGAACCGAATCTTCAGTACCCATTTTTACTTGGGAGCGAGATTACTGGCTTGGCTGCTCTCTCCCCCTTTGGACTTCCTGTTTCTCCACCAGGTTGCCTCTGTCTCCTCCCTCCCCCTTCTCTTCTCTACCCAACTCTTCGAATCACCAGTGTGTTCCAGATGGTGGAGAACACCTAGGGAACTGATTACTGGCTGGATCTGTCTCTCTCCTTTAGATAACCCCCCCCCCTTTTTTATCCTCCTGGCCACCTCTGTCTCCTTTCTTCCTCTTCTCTTCTCTGTATAAATCGAGGAACATCTCTGAGTGGTCCAGACTGTGGAGCACACACAAAGAAATGATTACTGGCTAGCTTGCTCTCTCCTCTTTTGATTCCACTTCATCTTATTCGGGTCACCTCTAACTCCCTCCTCCCTCTTCTCTTCTCCATGTAACTCTGTGAACCTCTCTGGGTGTCCCTCACTGTGGAGAAACTTTTCATCTTTAACCTAGATGTTTTATCAATGGTGTGGTATAGAAGGAGAAGTCTTGAGACTACTGTAAAAATAAGACTGAAACCAGAAGCAGGAGGCTTAAGTCCAAACCCTGAGAACACCGGAGAACTCCTCACTCCAGAGAACATTAATTGACAGGAGCTCATCAAACGCTTCCATACCTACACTGAAACCAAGCACCACCCAAGGGCCAACAAGTTCCAGAGCAAGACATACCATGCAAATTCTCCAGCAACACAGGAACACAGCCCTGAGCTTCAATATACAGGCTGCCCAAAGTTACTCCAAAACCATTGACATCTCATAACTCATTACTGGACACTTCATTGCACTCCAGAGAGAAGAAATTCAGCTCCACCCACCAGAAAACTGACACAAGCTTCCCTAACCAAGAAACCTTGACAAGCCACCCGTACAAACTCACCTACAGTGAGGAAACTCCACAATGAAGAGACCTACACAAACTGCCAAGTACAGAAAGGACACCCCAAACTTAGGAATATAAACATGATGAAGACAGGTAAGGGAACAGGATAAATGCCCACCAAACCAAACAAAAGAGGAAGAGATAGGGAATCTACCTGATAAAGAATTCTGAATAATGNTACTTTGGGCACCTTATGCGAAGAGTTGACTCATTGGAAAAGACCCTGATGCTGGGAGGGATTGGGGGCAGGAGGAGAAAGGGACGACCGAGGATGAGATGGCTGGATGGCATCACAGACTCAATGGACGTGAGTCTGAATGAACTCCGGGAGTTGGTGATGGACAGGGAGGCCTGGCGTACTGTGATTCATGGGGTCGCAAAGAGTCGGACACGACTGTGCGACTGAACTGAAGCTCAGCATTTCTCATGATGTGCTCAGCGTATAGATTAAACAAATAAGGTGACAGCAGACAGCTCTGTCACACTCCTTTCTCAATCATGAACCAATCAGTTGTTCCATACAGGGTTTCAACTGTTGCTTCTTGACTTGCATACATGTTTCTCAGGAGACAGGTAAGATGACCTGGTATTCCTATCTCTTTAAGAGGTTTCCACAATTTACTATGATCCACACAGTCAAAGGCTTTGGTGTAGTGGATGAAACAGAGGTAGGTGCTTTTCTGGAATTCTCTAGCTTTGTCTGTGATCCAGCAAATGTTGGCAATATGATCTCTGGTTCCTCTTTCTTTTCTAAACCCAACTTGGACATCCAGAACTCCTTGGTTCACATAATACTGAAGCCTAGCATGTAAGATTTTAAGCCTGACCCTTACTAGCATGGGAGATGAGTGCAATTATCCAGTGGTTAGCACATTCTTTAGTACTACCCTTCTTGGGAACTGGGATGAGGATTGACCTTTTCCAGTCCTGTGGCCACTGTTGGGTCTTCTAGACTTGTTGACATATTGAATGCAACACCTTGACAGCATCATCCTTTAGGGTTTTGAATAGTTCTTCTCGAATTTCATTCCAGCCACTAGCTTTATTAACAGGAGTTCTACCTAAGGCTTACTTGACTTTGCTCTCCAGATTGTCTGATTCTGGTGGCTGACCACACCATCGTAGTAACCTGGTTCATTAAAATCTTTTTTGTACAGTTCTTCCATGCATTCTTTCCATCTCTTCTTGATCTCTTCAGGCCTACTAGGTTTCTACAATTTCTGTCCTTTATTGTGCCCATCTTTGGGCAAAATGTTCCCTTGATAATGCCAGTTTTCCTGAAAAGATTTCTAGTCTTTCCCTTTCTGCTGTTTCCTTTTAGTTTATACACTGTTCCTTGAAGAAGGCCTTCTTGTCTCTCCATGCTGTTCTTTGGAAATCTGCCTTTAGTTGGATATACCTTTCCCTTTCTCCCTTGATTTTCACCTCTCTTCCTTCTTCAGCAATTTTTAAGGCCTCTTCAGATAACCACTTTGCCTTCTTGCTTTTCTTGTTCTTTGGGATGGTTTTGTTCACTGCCTCCTGTACGATATTATAGACCTCCATCCATAGTTCTTCAGGCACACTGTTTACAAGTTCTAATCCTTGCATCTATTACCAGATAACCTACTTTAAGTAGAATGGGTCTCCAGGAAGAAGTTTACATGGTTAAAGTCTCTGTAAGTCTTTATTAAATTTTCTTGTAAGAACTAACACAGTCCTCAATTTTACCAAATACTATGTAATATATTCCCATAAAAATAATTGTTCCTTTTTTATATCTTACCTACTTTCTATGATTGAAAATTTTTCCTAAAATCCAATACATTGTTCTTTTGAATGTTGTAACTATCAAGGTTTTAGACAACTGTTGCCCAGTGTCATGGTTTCTTTAGATTTGTTCAATGTTCTAATAATTCTATTTGTTTCTGTATTATATTCCTAAATGTATATTCTCATATTTGTATGCTTTTCTTTTTATTCAATTTAAAATAAAGGAAAAAAAGAAAACAGCTTTTCTTATCTCCTCCTTCAGTTATGCCATGCATTGAAAAACCTCTACCAAGACTACCATCTTCTACTAAGCATTTTCTTTCAACCATTTGTATCGACCAAAAATTGGGATTACCCAGTAGGTGATTTGCTAGCTGTGAAATATATTGATTATTCTGACTAAAGCAGTAGTTTAATGATAATCTATATTTTATGCATGAATATGAGTCTTCAGTAAATATAGTTAATAAAATGATATTAAAGGAACATTACATTTACTTTTGTTAACTCCATCCATGTTTTATTTGAACATCTTCCTCAGAAACAGAATTCCTATTCATTTTATTAGTAAGAAATTGGTGTATGAAATTAGGGCACAGCAGAATCATTCATCTCTTAGTTTGTATTTACTACCATATTTATAACACAAATTAGTGACATTAATAAAGTTAATACCCACAGGTAAAAATAATCCCTGAAAATAAGCATAATTAATTTAGGGAAAAATAGATATCACATTAGTATTAATGCTCACTAAACCCTCTAAAAATTCTTTATGGAATGAAAGAAAGGATTTATCAGACCATTTCCAACCATGAATCTGCCAGGCACTAAACAATTTTTAGGCTTTTGAATGAATGTCCACTCAGGAAATGTGAAAGTGGGTTTTTGCGTGGGCAGTGAATTGTATAACACTTTAGAATTATACATCACATTATTATCATAAAAAAGCCATAAAAATGCCTGTGGGATTAACATAGTTAGGGCTGTAGGAGTTCCTGCAGCTTCAGTGTGTTTGTGCATACTGCAGTCACCCTATATTTTTTCTAACACAGCACTTTAAATATTCCTAGAAGGTTATCTTAATATTCAGACTATTTAGAAAACAACTGCATTTTCTATGAGATTCCACAAGACTTTTCTGAGTGCTTACTATGTATGCAGCATTATCCCAGATTTTGAAGACAATAACAACAAGAATAGCAACAATAATAATATTTTTAAAAATATCCAGGCAGTTCCCAATTTATAAAAATTCAACATCTAGCAATTTGTTCAATTTAATATACTCAGCTAGTTACCGGAGAAGGCAATGGCACCCCACTCCGGTACTCTTGCCTGGAAAATCCCATGGATGGAGGAGCCTGGTAGACTGCAGTCCATGCTAAGGGTCATACATGACTGAGCGATTTCCCTTTCACTTTTCACTTTCATGCATTGGAGAAGGAAATGGCAACCCACTCCAGTGTTCTTGCCTGGAGAATCCCAGGGACGGGGGAGCCTGGTGGGCTGCCATCTATGGGGTCGCACAGAGTCGGACATGACTGAAGTGACTTAGCAGCAGCAGCAGCTAGTTACACCCATGTAAAATGGAGTAGGTGGGACACATACAAATATATTTGTAACAGTGCTACTCATTCTGTTTCTTGGGTGCTCAAGTGAAAAAGTTCAGTCTGATACATGCAATGGTATCTTGGACCAGCCCCTCTTGAAGTTGAAAGATGTAGCAAAAAGGCAATGGCACCCCACTCCGGTACTCTTGCCTGGAAAATCCCATGGATGGAGGAGCCTGGTAGACTGCAGTCCATGCTAAGGGTCATACATGACTGAGCGATTTCCCTTTCACTTTTCACTTTCATGCATTGGAGAAGGAAATGGCAACCCACTCCAGTGTTCTTGCCTGGAGAATCCCAGGGACGGGGGAGCCTGGTGGGCTGCCATCTATGGGGTCGCACAGAGTCGGACATGACTGAAGTGACTTAGCAGCAGCAGCAGCTAGTTACACCCATGTAAAATGGAGTAGGTGGGACACATACAAATATATTTGTAACAGTGCTACTCATTCTGTTTCTTGGGTGCTCAAGTGAAAAAGTTCAGTCTGATACATGCAATGGTATCTTGGACCAGCCCCTCTTGAAGTTGAAAGATGTAGCAAAATTTAGAAGACAGAAACATAAGTAACTAATGAGAATGAGGTAGGGACTCTATAGGAATGTTAGATCAGAAGTTAGTAAATCCAGGTGTATGTGATTGAAAAATTGTTCTTAACATTATACTAAAAACACTTTAAATAGCAATATTATTTTGATTATTCAGTAAACCTTCAATAGACAAAATTCATTTGAAATGCAAATTCTAGCATAAAGAAATTTTAATTGTTTAAAAAGTCAGTATATAACAAAACATAGTTAACACTCAATACCATCTTAAAATAGGTCACTAAAATTCAGTTCCATGATGGCTATAGCTGACATAGCAAGACTTCTGTGTTAGATGTCATATCCAAATTTTCTCAACCAATATCTATTGAATGTTTCTGTTGTGGCTGTTCCAGAAAATGTTTCAGAATAAGCATCGAATAAACTTATACAACATACGCAAAAATTAAAATATACAACTGCAGATGATAATGAATGAATAAAAAATAAGCAATTTAGATTATTTTTAAAACTTTTTTTTTTTTACTGTATTTGACCAACAGCCACTCTAAAACATAAATGTGATGAGGAGCCTAAGATACAAATAAAACAAAACAATGATAAAATAAATCTCTTTGTTCAGCAAGATTAAAGATGTGCATATAGATTGCAAAGTAATAGGAATAGTATATCCTTAAGTATTACAGCACTGTGTTTAAATACCCTCCTTAAATGTTATCTTGCTTCTGAAATGAACACTCATACTGCTTCAAGAAGGGAGATATATACTGATATTTTTTTGCCAGATAGCAGACTTAGAAACAAACTTGAATGAGAAAGGCTGCTGCATAAAACTTAATTATTTTTGTTCCACCTGATACAGAAAATATTATTTAATTGGTCATTAAGCTTTATCCCATAGTCTGAACAGGAAAGAGAATAGAGCAAAATGAATGGAAAGTAAGTATGATAAAAGGGAAAATCAGAGGCACTCAAGACAAGCATGAACACACATGCCTCATGCCTAGATGTCTTCTCTAGTTCTTGAGCTGGGTTAGTATCTGTGCTGGGGAGGAGTACAATGGATGGCAAAGTGAAAATTAAATTGACAGGCTTGACTTAACTGAGAATTAACTGGAAAGGCTGTGCTGAGTCTCTAAAAGGAGCCTCTTTGTCAGCATGCGGAGAATAAGGAAGCATGATAATGCACAGGAGCTTAGCAAGTGAGGAGGACAGAAGGATTATAGACGGACTAGCTATATGGAGAGGGTCCAGTTTACACTGCATTGTTTTCCTACTCTGATCACAAAGTAGAGACCCAGAAAGCCACATTGCGACCTCCCTTTCTTCCTTCTGTACACACACGCACCTTTAAAGGTTTTCAGTGGATCATCTGAGCCACAGAACTAAAGAGGACGCTGCAAAATTCTAATGGTGTACACAGAAGTCAGTGACAGATGAAAGGCCAAGAAAGAAGAAAGGGGCCTGGGATTTCCAACTGGGGAAAAAAAAAAAAAAATATATATATATATATATATATATATATATATATATATGCCAATCCTAAAGGGAATCAGTCCTGAATATTCACTGGAAGGACTGATGCTGAAGCTGAAGCTCCAATACTTTGGCCACCTGATACAAAGAACTGACTCATTAGAAAATACCCTGATGTAGGGAAAGATTGAAGGCAACAGAAGAAGAGGACGACAGTGGACAAGATGGCTGGATATTATCATTGACTTGATGGACATGAGTTTGATGAAGCTTGGGGAGCTGGTGATGGACAGGGAAGCCTGGTGTGCTGCAGTCCATGGGGTTGCAAAGAGTCAGACATGGCTGAGCAACTGAACTAATATATGTATGCATATATGCATATATGAAATATATGGAGTGAAAAAAAATGCATAATTTCAATCAGAGGCACAGATCAATGAAAAATATCCTTCAGCAGCTCAAGACAAGATCTGATCCAACATTCCACCAGACTCAGACACCCTACTCCTTACTTTAAAAGGTGGGAGAATTGAGGATCTGGAGGATCCTATCGACCCTGCCTACACCCTTCATTCTGACTCTATGGTCATGCAAATTTCCCTCAGTCAATGTATCAGACACCACCAGCTGTGGTGGATCAAAGAGATGAAGACATTACAGGTCCCAAAGTAAGCATGATCTAATGTGAATGGTTTGCTTTATTCTAATTTAATTAATAAACCAAACCATACAAGAAAGCAATCAAAAATTTTAAACTGAGCTAAAAATCAACAATATTTACCTGAAACCTACTTGGTGGGTGTTCAAAGGAATATAGGATCAATAAAAATCAAATACTAAATAAATACACTTTCTCTGTTTCACGCATGTCAGTGAATAAATATGGTGAACCTGTAATAGTTGTCAGTGCTGATGAGCTAGCTCCAGAAAGCAAGTTTTAGGTGAAACCAAAACATCCAATAATCTGATTTATAAAGAAGAAAGGACAGAAGGAAAAGAAAGAAGGGAAGGAAGAAAGAGAGGGAAGAAAACAAAGTCATCAACCAAGACTTCCTAAGATCACCATTATGTAATTTTTCTTAGAAAAGATGTCTTTTCCTAATAAATACATGAAATATAAACTATGATTATCAAAATAATATATAAGTTCCATTATCCTCAAGGCCATACGATACATAAGGGCAGCCAGATTTGATTAATTAAGGTGTTTAAGATCATTTTTGCAAAAAATAAAAGAGGTCTCACTGAAAATAGATCTATTTGCATACCAGTGTTTCTTTGAAAACCATTCAGATTCAGGGTGCTGTGTTACTAAAAATATAAAACTTTGTTTTCTATAATTGTTAGAAGTATTCTTTCAATTGTTATAATATTTACGTTTCAAGTACATCACTGTAAATTTTTATATAGTCATGTATATCAATTTTCTTTTATCTCATACTTTTCATATTTAAAAATTTCTTACTATCTGAAAACACTTAAATGTGTAACTATATTTTCTTATAGAATGTATAGGATTTTATTTATATATTTAACTTCCTAGTATCTTTGCAATTCATTTTTTCTCACATTCTTTCACCAAATAATATCTATTTTTCCCCAAACAATGATGATGAACAAGTATCTATAATTTGTCATTTAGAAGCTATCATCTTTTAGACATAAGAGTTATTCTACAAAACTGTTTAACGCTAACTACAATCCAAAGGAAGTCTTAGACATCACACTGAAGAGAGGAATAGAATTCAACCAGAGTGAGCAACAGCAAAAAAAAGCAAACAAAAAAATAAAACAGCATAATTAACAGAGAAAGTATTCCTAGGAACCAGACGGGAGTCATTTCGCAAAGAATACACTAAATTCCTAACATTCCATAAAGTTGCGGAAAAAGCATGAACACAGTTAACCAAAACTGCAGAGTCTAATATGACTGAATGTCAAGCCATCAAGGCCTTGACATTCTGACAATTCTCTGATGTGAATATTAAAGGCTCTCATGGACGACGGCTGTCATTCCAACAGACAAGAGAGTGTAACATGGAACACAGAATAGAAACCCCAAGAGGAATGTTCATAATCATCTCCCTCAGACACGCTCTTAAAGCAATTCATCAATTTCTTGCTATTTCCTAGGAACTTACTGTTAGAATAAAAATCTTTGCAATTAGCTTTAATTAATAATGTTTCAGTTTGTACAAGACATTTTTTTGTTGTTGTTGTTCCGTTGTTTGATTTCTCATTCAAATTGTCTGCTCACTACAGGAAATTCTGAGTTAACTACCTGAGATAGTTCTAAATATATACCTAAATCTGAATGAACTGTGATGATTACAGTAACACTTAAGCCCAAATTTGCCTAAAATTTCTTAGTGGCTTCCAATTGTCTTTACAATTAAAACTCAAGCTCCTCAACATTGATTTTAATGCATTTGCCTTTATATCCTCATTTCTAAAAATGGTATGCCTCTTGTAAAAAGAGTTATTCACTCTCAAGTATTTCAAGTCTAAAGTCTGGGAAAGATATAAAAATTTGTTCTTTTTTTTTTTTTGGATTATATTTATTTGGCAGAAAGGTGAAAATGAGAGAATTTGAGTAACCTTATATCCAGGTAGTTCATGGAGAAGAATATCTTACCAGAGATAACCAAAAAGAAGACTTAAATCTTATCTACAGATGATGATCTTTAAAGGGTGATGTGAGATTAAAGGGAGTGGCTGGTAAACTAATATGCATGGCATAGAGTGAACTATTTTGGAGGTAGATAAATTGTGTCTGCTAACAGGAAAATGGTGCCAAAAGTAAACAGAAAAATCTAACTACTATTTCTATTTTCAGTCCTCTGAAAGATAGATGTCAGTGGCTGGATTCCTTTCTGTTCTCTTAATTGGCTATAGATAACTGCAAAGACAGTACTCTTATGACCAAAGATGAGTCATTAAACTACTTAGATTCCAATAATTATAACTGGACATTATTATTCTGTCAATTACCCAATTTGAAATAAACAAATGTAATAAATTGAAAAAAATTACACCTTATAATTATGCAGAAATACTGACTTTCTGATAGTTATTAAATGGGTTGTTACCCTAGGCCCTGAACATTACCTAAACTTGTTGTACTTACCACAGGCCCTGCCCGTGTCTCAGATATCATAGCTAATCCCCTAGATTTCTCCACATCCCCTTCAGCCCCTCTTTATAAAGTGCAATTCCTTTATGTCTCAGTTGCAATGTGATTTTACCCAGCAAGCTTTCACACCTCCCAAGACTGAGTTAAGAGAAACACTTTTGTACTGTATTACTCCCATGATGATGCATATATACACTAGGGATTCAGTAAATATTGTAGAATAAATTAGTAATGAAGTAATATAAAATGACATTGATAACCTGAATGGTCAACTTAAGTTATCAGGTCCTAGGAGAATAGTACCTTAGTGTGAGTCACTCAGTTACGTCTGACTCATTGTGACCCCTTGGACTGTAGACCACTCAGCTGTCTGTCCATGGACTTCTCCAGACAGGAACACTAGAGTGGATTGCCATTTCCTTCTCCAGAGGAACTTCCTGCCCAAGGATCAAACCTGGGTCTGCTTTATTACAGGCAGATTCTTTACCATCTGAACCACCAGGGAAGCCCCAAATAGTATCTTAAGGAATTTTTACTTGAGTCTATTGTTTATACAATGTACTCCAGACTCAATATGATCTTTGCCTCAGTCAGTTCAGTTCAGTTCAGTCACTCAGTCGTGTCTGACTCTTTGCAACTCCATGAATTGCAGCACGCCAGGCCTCCCTGTCTATCATCATCTCCCGGAGTTCACTCAAACTCATGTGCATCAAGTTGGTGATGCCATCCAGCCATCTCATCCTCTGTCGTCCCCTTCTTCTTCTGCCCCCGATCCCTTCCAGCATCAGAGATTTTTCAATGAGTCAACTCTTCGCATGAGGTGGCCAAAGTACTGGAGTTTCAGCTTCAGCATCATTGCCTCCAAAGAAATTCCAGGGCTGATCTCCTTCAGAATGGACTTGTTGGATCTCCTTGCAGTCCAAGGGACTCTCAAGAGTCTTCTCCTAGTTGTCCTAATAGATATGTTTTCTCTAAAGAAAACATTCATTTTTAACTTAGGATACTGTCAAAGTAGACACTAATTAGTATCATGATTTCTTCTTAACATTCTAAAAATAATTTTAAATAATCTTATCACATAGGCCTTTTGGGGGAGAATTTTACTGCTTTGTCCTTCCTATATAAGATTCCATTGTCTTTTTATAGAGTTAAATTTGGCTTGTTCTTTTTTTTAAATCTATTAACTATTGATAACAGAATATGTTACTATATTGGGGAACACAGAATATTTTAAAAAAATTTAGATTATACTTCCTCCTGATTTAAGAATGAAAGATAGCAGATTATTTATAATAGTAAGTTACTTAATTTTGCTGGTTATGCCTATAGGGTTTGTCGCTGTCCTTTGCTCATCATGTCTGACCCTTTGTGACTGCATTGACTGAAGCATGCCAGGCTTTCCCATAAATATGTTACCCTGTAGATATCACCATGACATATTTAACCAGAGTAGTCCCTTTAGAAATTGAAAGCATGCTGTATGCGCTAAGTCCTGACTCTTTGTAACCCTATGGATGGTAGCCCTCCAGGCTCCTTCTTCTGTGGGATTCTCTAAGCATGAATACTGGAGTGGGTTGCCGTGCCCTCTCTAGGGGATCTTCCCAACTCAGGAATTGAACCTGAGTCTCCAGTATCTCAGGCAGAGTCTTTACAGTCTGAGCCACCAGAAAAGCCCTAATATTTAAGAATGTAACAAAATTCTTTTACGAGGGAAATGTTTAGTCATATTCCTTTTTAAATTATTTTTATTTTGTAGTGCATATTTATTTTAATTAAATGAACTAAATCTTTCAATTATTCTTTGGAACTCTGCATTCAATGGGTATATATATCTTTCCTTTTCTTCTTTGCCTTTCACTTCTCTTCTTTTCATAGCTGTTTGTAACGCCTCCTCAGTCAACCATTTTGTCTTTGCATTTCTTTTATGGAGTGATTGTCTTGATCGCTGCCTCCTATACAATATCATGAACCTCCGCCCATACTTCTTCAGGCACTCTATCAGACCTAATCCCTTGAATATATTTGTCACTTCCACTGTATAGCTGTAAGGGATTTTTGGAAAAGCTGGCTTAAAATTCAACCTTCAGAAAACTGAGATCATGGCCTCTGGTTCCATCACATCATGGAAAATAGACGGGGAAACAGTAGAAACTGTGACAGACTTTATTTCTTTGGGGATCCAAAATCACTGCAGATGGTGATTGCAGTCATGAAATTAACAGATGCTTGCTCCTTGGAAGAAAAGTTATGTCCAATTAGACAGCATATTAAAAAGCAGAGACACTACTTTTGCTAACAAAGGTCATCTAGTCAAAGCTATGGCTTTTCTATTAGTCATATATGGATGTGAGAGTTGGACCATAAAGAAAGCTGAGCACCAAAGAATTGATGCTTTTGTCCTGTGGTGTTGGAGAAGACTCTTTAGAGTCCCTTGGATTGCAAGGAGATCCATCCAGTCCATTATAAAGGAAATCAGTCCTCATTGTTCATTGGATTGATGTTGAAGCTGAAGCTCCAATACTTTGGCCACCTGATGCGAAGACCTGACTCATTGGAAAAGACTCTGATACTGGGAAAGATGGAAGGCAGGAGGAGAAGGGGACGATAGGGGATGAGATGGCTGGATGGCATCCTGGACTCAATGGACATGTGTTGGAGTAAACTCCAGGCACTTGTGATGGCCTCGAAGGCCTGGTGTGCTGCAGTCCATGGGGTCACAAAGAGTTGAACACGACTGAGCAACTGAACTGAACTGAACTCTGATGTCTCCTGTATTGGCAGGCAGGTTCTTTATGACTAGTACTACCTGGGAAGCCCTTCTAGTTATATTATAGTAACAATAATAGAACATTTGAGAGATTTAATAATTCCTTTAAAAATATTGTTACAGTTTCTAATCTTAGACACTGTTTTTCTAAAGAAAGAATATTTCATAACTTTACTCCTTAAAATAAATAAAATTAATATCATTTAACTTTCATTTCAGAAGAAAACTATCAGACATTGTTTGATATCAGTTAATGTTTTCTTTGACAATATTTGAGTTCTAAGACTGATCTTCAGATCATATCAACCAGGAATTATTATAGTGATGTTAATTTAAATGTCCATCTCCAAATCATTGTCCTTAGAAATTTGAAGAGCTAAAAATCATATAATTTTTCTGTGCCAGATGAATATTCTCAAGGCTCAGGGGTATTTTTACAATATTAATCTGCTACTGATAGTCAAAGAAGTGGGTCTCGTAGTAAAAACAATGAAGGCCAGGTAGAGAATTGAAAGAAAGAAGGAGAAATTATATTTTCCTTCCTTAATAAACACATCATGGCAAATAACATGGTCAGAATCAAAATTCTTTCAAAATAAAGAGTCTGTGATCAAGAGGAATAAATATTACCATTTAAGATAGGAACATGAAGAACACTTCTAAAGCTAAATTTTAAATCAATTTAAATATTAAATTAAGAATAGTTTATACACTCATGACAATATGGCCAAGATCAGAAAAAAAAAAAAAACTACTGAAATCTATAAATAGATAATATGCATATGTATCTTATAACATAAACTGAGTTATATAAAACTACAAGGAGATAAGTATCAAGCAGGATTAATGCTGAGCAAAAAACAAAAAATGCATGTGTTTCCTAAATGTAAGGGAAAAACTGTATCCAACACTGAGCAGCAATTCCCACTGAAGGCAGAGAGAATATTTCGGTATCTCTCATTTTTATATTGTGTTTTGGTAGAAAAGAAACATTATTTAAATTTCATAAACTTAAAAGATGGCTTATTATTTTTTAACATTAAATATGTTTAACATATAACTTTGCATTTAATGTGCCCTAAAATATTGGATTCTTTTAAAATTTAGTTTTCTGAATATCAATTTAAATATTGATATCTATTAGATTTAAAGTGTAACTCACTTATTTCTATAAGAAACAGTTGCTTAGGCTATTAGTCTATTATTTTAAATTTTAGATATGGGTAGTAGTTTTTGAAGGAAAGGAAGACTGCTTCACTTCATAGAAATAGGATGCACCCCTAATTCCTTCAAGTTCAACTATTTCTTTATGTCCTGAGATTACTATATTCTCCCAAATATATCATAATCTTATATTTTTTGCCTTAGAGTTGAATTGTTTCAGAGGTTGTTATGTTAATTCCCTGAGAACAATATTTATTTTTCATGGTCATTAATCAGTGTCACTTGTGCCAAGAAGCTATGCAAGGATTTCTGCCTAATAGCCAAGAAAACTGCATTTAGTGGTAGGGAAATCCTTAGCCGCAAATACTAAACTGCTATCAGTGCAATCCTTAACAGCTCATTACCACAGGAAGATGTGTTATGTACAGTGAGGTTTAAATGAGAACCACATTAAAAAAAAAAAAAAGTGATTTGTTTATCCTTCTCTGACAGATCTTAGCCCAGCAGAATAAAACTCCAAAGCAATGTCAAGAAAAAAAATGACAAGATTAAATAGCATCTTTTTGTTGTTGCTATGAAAGAAACTTTATGAAGCATTCAAACTAATATGTACAAATTGCTTCATTCAAGAATCAGCGATATGTTAGAGGCAACAGACTCTCTAAATATCCAGAGTCAGAAAGAAATACTTAAAAGTTCCACTAAAGAAGTAAATAGGGGAAATTCAGCCTCATGTTTGCAGTATATGCCCAATAAACATTGTATGACTGTGAAAGTGTAAGATGTTCAGTTGTGTCTAACTCTATGCAACCCTACAGACTGTAGCCCATCAGGCTCCTCTTTCCAAGGAATTCTTCAGGCAAGAATACTGGCGTGGTTTGCCATTTTCTTCTCCAGAGGATCTTCCCAGTCCAGGGACAGAACACAGCTCTCCTGCATTGCCAGCAGGTTCTTACTGTCTAAGCCACCAGGGAAGCCCCTCTGACTTGGCAGTATAATATCTTGAAATTTGACACATAATTTTGGTATCAGTTATACATCATTTCTAAGACAATGCACAGATTTGACTGTTATCTTATTGCTAGTGAAAGAAAATAAATGTGATCATGAATAATGCTATTTCAAGAGAGTTAGAAGAGCACAATGGTCTTCTTTGTCCCACTTACAGCTCGCATTACATGACCAAAAATATATGCTGAGATAAATACATAAATCTAAGATAAGACTGATATTGGCAAAGCAAAAATACCAAAAGTTCCTAGAAACTGGAAAGCAGATGGATCAACTTTAGTAAGAGACCAAAGGAGCCAGAACCTAAAATGCACACAGGAAAGAGCAGAGGTTCAAGGTTGCTACAGCACGCAGCGGTTGATATAAGGAACAGAGATTAGTACAAGAGGTTTCTTCAGAGGTTTCTTCACAGTGCATGTGCTCAGTTGTGTCTGCCTCTTTCCAACCCCTGCCATGCTCCTCTGTCCATGGAATAAAATATCTTTATAAAAATGTATTAGGTTTATGAAATTGATAATTTTTTATCATGTGCATTCACAAGTCATTGTTATTTAAAAAATAATCAGCATCATGACTGGCACACCACCAGTGGTTAAGCAATAAAACAAGCCTAGAAAACTTTTAACTAAAAAAAAAAAAAATGTAAGTCATGGAATTTAACCATAAAATATCATCAGATCCTAGAGTTGGAAAAGTAGATCTGAGATGGATTGCAGAGAACTTTGGATAAATATCACCCTAAATAAAGCTGGGCTTTACCATCATGCTATTTATGACAAATCAATGCAGGGACTGGAGGAGGAGATAGACATCCAAAACAATAATTTCAGGAACAATGAATTCATGACATTCAGGATATGTGTACAGGAAAAAAGAGACAGTTTACAAATCAACACAGGCATCCAGGCATAAGCATAAAGATGCATGAAAAAAAAGCAGTAAGAACAAGAATGTGAAGGGGGAAAACATTAAAAGGTAACATATTTTTTAATGTAAATAATTGAATACAGGTTAAAGGGTTAGTGAAGAGGCAAGGAAGAATAAATAAAGATATCATTTCTATGTTGATTAGCTAGGAGAACTGTAATCCTATAAAAAGAGATTAATTAGAATCATGTATCAAAGAATTCCAAATCCTGTTACATAAAAATGTTCAAGGGATGCAATGAAATTTAGCTGAAATGATCCAAAAACTTAAAGGTGAAAAATTCAAGGTACCATTGACATTGTAATTTTTTCACTTTAAAATTCAATCCAAGCATGCCTATTTAATTACCATTATTCTATGAAAACCAGTAATGAATAAATCTTAAATCTCAGCAAACAGATACTTAAATTCTTGGTTCATTGGTGAACAGTGACTGGTAAGTATTTTATTGTCTTTATATTTTTAATTCAGGCATAATTCATGATGAATAAAAACATTAGAATCAATGAACCATAATGTTTAGCAGATTTATGATACTTTTTTTTTATTCCTCTTACTTCATTTCTAGGTGTACAATTCTATCAGAGGAGCTAACGGAAGATGTAGACAAGAAAGAGAGAGGGATCTTTTGCTACATCTAGGTCAATTTTTGTCAAATCAAGTCAAATTAGCATCAAGATAACCACAAATATAGAAAGAACAATCATAAATTACAAAGATAATGAGTCTTATACACTCAAAGTACTGAATGTGAGAGATCAGAAGATTAATTTTCCACTTGCACAGCCCAGCTCCAGAGCCCTCACAATAGGGCAGATGGGTTCAATATACAGGTTTCAGAGCCAAAAAAGGCTAGGATTCTTATTCCATTTCCACTGCTCACTGGCCAGGTAACTGGTCACAGTTGTACACAGTCTCTGAGCCTCATTTCCCTCAATGTAAATGATGATGATAAACTACATCTTAGGGTTACTGTGAAAATTAAATGAGGTGATCTGTGTAAAGCAGGTAGTGATGTTCTGTAGGTCTTCTGTAAGTGCTTGATAAATGTTAACTTATACTACCAGTGGTAAATGTTATTCATCATATTGCTTAACAATCCAGATACAAATGAAGTGAAGTAGCATTATTATTACAGTAACTATACACTTTGGAAAATGGAAAGTATACAACAAAGAGACATTTGCAATTTAAAAAGGATACTAAAGGGAAACTATTCACATTGACTATACATTCATAGACATCAGATTGAATCTTCTCCTTTCAGGCAGTATTTGGGTTTACCAATCTGATTCCTTATCCCTCAAGTCGTGGTCACATTTATAAAAGTACACCACCCAGGGAGTTCCCTGGTGATCCAGTGGCTAAGACTCCATGCTCCCGATGCAGGGGGCCTGGGTTTGATTCCCTAGACAGGGAACAAGATCCCCCATGCTACAACTAAAGATTCCACACACAGCAACAGAGATTCTACACGATGCAACTGAAACCGGGTACAGCCAAAAAAATAAAAAACAACCACCACCACAAAATAATATACTCATAAAATTCTAGAAATAAATCTTATTTTTGCCTCCTCTGGAATAAATACATCAGCTTGAACCACACTACACATCCTATGTATTTGGACTCCTATTGACATTTGAAGTTCTTTAAATCTTGAGCCATAAAATTCTCTCTCATCTTTAAACAATTCCCTATTCCTGCCAGTTCGGTTTTCAATTAACCTGCCAACTCAGTTCTATGGAACTATTTCCAGGTTAGTCTTCCACAATTTTTTTTTAAACTTTAAAACGTGTCTGATTTATCCCAAGACTTTGAGATTTCCATTATCTGGCATTTGATTAAAAAGAAAGTAACATGAAACTTTTGAGATAAATTTCTAACACCTGCCCCAGCCAACCAAATGAGCCATAGGGGAAATAGCTGAGGAAAGGCCTTTCATTTAGTACACTCCAGAAAGTTGTGAATCATATAATATTTTATTGAATGCTACCAAACCCTCCAAAAATATATATTAAAATTTGACTTTATTCTAAGACCATTCTTTTTTTAATCCAATTGACACACACACACACACAGTACACACACACACACAAATATAAATTTTTTCTCTTAAGGTTGAATTATTTAACCCCAATTCACATTTACTTATTTCAGTAAAGTAGGAGCATGGAATATCTTTTCACTAATAAACCTGTTCCCTGTTTCTCATAGGTTCTTATTAGTGTTTCATTTGCATATTGCCTTGTTGTTGATTCTTTAATGTTCTCTATCTCAAAATTGCCTCTATGTTTTTAATCTCCATAGGTACATATTAAACTATCAGCTACAGAGGAATTTATTTCTTTGGACTCCATAAATAAATCACACACACGTGGCAAAAACATGTATCATTCTTTTAGTTCAAAATTAAAAATAAAAATTGCAAGGGATGAAATTCTTTTGAATGAGTCAAATTCATCCTGGTACCTGGAGTTAGTTATAAAGCAGGATTTGAGACCTTGTAACCATGACCTCCAGAGGGCAGCCCTGAAACATCTAAAGTACCATATTTGAGACCACAGTAATAGAGAACTGGATACTAAAACAATTTCAACACTTAAAACACATTTATTGGACATTCAAAGCTCTAGGCATGAGTTAAAAGACAGAATCTGTATGGTCAAGGATTGTAAAAGGAAATTAGAATGTGATATAATATCTGTAATAGCAGAAAAGCATGGGGAAATACATACAGTTGCATTGGTGAATCACGGGAGGCTTCCTATATATGGTGACAACTAAGCTGAGTACAAATTAGTCAGGCAATGAATTGGAGGAGAATGTTCTAAACCATGATAACAGCAGATACATAAGCTTGCAGATGAAAATTATGGTAGGAATATCATATAAAGTTTCAAATATTTCCTCACTGATAGTAATAATACACAATTAATTTAAGGATAAATTATATAGCTCATAAAAGAAGCATGAAAGTTTTATAGATTATTGAGCTAAATTTTATTTTATGTATTTTTTATTTGTTGCCATATGTTAAAGATAATCTAAAAAATTACACATTAAGATAGAAAAGAAGTGTTTCTATAAAACTATGAACTGCTTGGGATAAAAAAAAATAAACCTGTGCAAGCATTATGAACAGATTCACGTTCTAAAATAAGTGATCAAAAATTATCACCTAATCAATGACACTATGGAGAATAGTAACAGAATGTATTGCAATAAAATAGTGCTTTGAGGTATTTAGAAGATTGTAAATCCCAGAATCTTTCTAACTATACCTTATCCCAGGAAATAGAGAATTGAACATTTTGAATATAAATACATTTTTAAACATTTATCTGTATCAATTGATTATACCTATAAGGCTCTTTACAAAACACCTCTTCTTTATATAATGCTAAATTCTTAAAAAAGACTAAATTAATGAATCTCAAGTTTCACTTCAAAGTTCTAAAATATGAAATGATGTTCATGTAGATAATTACTTTCTAGTTATAGTCAATCTAGCAGCAATATTAATTTCAAATAGCATGGTTCTTATTATAAACATACCTAGAAAAACAATCCAAGTTACCCAGAATTATTAGGGAGATTCAGTACCTTCATACATTATTTTGAAAATTTTGACATGACATTGCCAAAAGATATCAAGTTAAACTAGAAAATTAAAAGAAGAAAACATCTAAAGAGAGTGAAATGAATGGATTTTTAGAGCACTGGGTGACCCCTGACGTAGTTTGTGGCTTAGAAACATCGATGTGCCAAGTTTCATATCGTGCTTGGGGTATCCTATTTCTCTGGATTGACTGGCAAAGCAAAAACTATCTTGTAATAGTCTCTAGGCCTGTGTACCTTGTCAGTTTAGAAGAGAAAAGTAGAATTCCATTACAAATTTATGCATTGAAGTAAAACTGTATTTAATCAATCCTAATCTGCTCATTTGTACACACTGGGATTGACACTAAAACTGATGATAAGAAAGCACTAAATCACTGTTTAATGAGCACATATTTCATTATCTAAAATAATAATTCAACTTGAAATAAATGGTTTCAAATTCGCTGAAATATGGTTATCCTACTGCAACTGCTAATACTAATAGTGTTAATGGTAATAAGCGTAAGCAACTAACATTTACTGATTACTCTTAATGTACTAGACCCTGTTTTATTATACTATTTGTATTAAATAATTCAATCTTTAAAGACTTGATATGAAGAGGTTAATAAAACGTGGTTGAACTGGCAATAAATCTATTAAATTACTTTTACTGGATTCAGATCCTTTTTTCTGACTGCAAAATAAAAAATAACCTTTTAAAATTCAGTCAGAAACATATTTGTACTATATATTACCCTATCTTAAAACTATCCAAAACATCAAAATAATATTATTTTATGTGTTCTTTAATGTTTACCTTATTGTTCACTACAATATTATAAAATGACTGTATACTCTCAATTCTTATGGTAAATGACATTCTTAAAATTCATAACTGAATATAATTGCATATCAAAGAAATAATCCAATATCAATTTTAGTCTTGTTTTTAATCAATAGAGAGATTAATCTCCTGCATTTATTTAGTTCTAATCATCCCATATTTCTTGTTTTTAGAAATATTTCCCCAATTTGTTAATTAATACATTCTCGGGAATGCATAGAAGTCTTGTTAAAATCAATATTTTTCATAGTCATAATTTATACTTACCTAATCCCTAAGCATTACACAAGTGTAAACAAATCAATTTCATATTTACATCTGTGATAATTTGAAGTCACCCAGATAAAGATATCAATAAAGGACATAGTTGCTAAAAATAGCCCTTTGACCAATTTTGTAGTTATCTGATATTAAGAATATTTAGATAACACTCCCAAATTTTCTTTTTAATTTGAATGTTATTATTAAACTAAGTCAAAAGCTTTTCTTAATCAAGAAAAATGCCATTATTTCAAAAAACACAAAGTATTCCACAAAACAGTCATAACCAGGACTACTAGCAAAGGGCCTTATACACATTGGAAAGTCAGAAAATATTTGATTAATGGAATAGATAGATGAATAAATAAATAGATAACAAACATTCATCTCTTATCTTCAAAAAGTACTCAAGTTAATATTTTCATGTTTGCAAAATTTTGAGTTATCTTATTGAATTGCATTTTTACAATTGCATAAATGAAAAGAGTAGTACATTTAATTGCATTAATTTATTAGAAACACAAGCTGGAATCAAGATTGCTGGGAGAAATATCAATAACCTCATATATGCAGATGACACCACCCTTATGGCAGAAAGTGAAGAGGAACTAAAAAGCCTCTTGACAAAGTAAAAGAGGAGAGTGAAAAAGTTGGCTTAAAGCTCAACATTCAGAAAACGAAGATCATGGCATCTGGTCCCATCACTCCATGGGAAATAGATGGGGTAACAGTAGAAACAGTGTCAGACTTTAATTTTTTGGGCTCCAAAATCACTGCGGATGGTGATTGCAGCCATGAAATTAAAAGATGCTTACTCCTTGGAAGAAAAGTCATGACCAATATATTCAAAAGCAGAGACATTACTTTGCTGACTAAGGTCCGTCTAGTCAAGGCTATGGTTTTTCCTGCGGTCATGTATGAATGTGAGAGTTGGACTGTGAAGAAGGCTGAGCGCCAAAGAATTGATGCTTTTGAACTGTGGTGTTGGAGAAGACTCTTGAGAGTCCGTTGGACTGCAAGGAGATCCAACCAGTCCATTCTGAAGGAGGTCAACCCTGGGATTTCTTTGGAAGGAATGATGCTAAAACTGAAGCTCCAGTACTTTGGCCACCTCATGAGAAGAGTTGACTCATTGGAAAAGACCCTGATGCTGGGAGGGATTGGGGGCAGGAGGAGAAGGGGACGACCGAGGATGAGATGGCTGGATGGCATCATGGACTCAATGGATGTGAGTCTGAGTGAACTCTGGGAGTTGGTGATGGACAGGGAGGCCTGGCGTGCTGCGATTCATGGGGTCGCAAAGAGTCGGACACGACTGAGTGACTGAGCTGAACTGAACTGACTGATTCTTTAATTAGCATTGCTTTGTTCTGCCAGTTCCTGAAAAGTCTTTGAAAAGTTAAAAAAGAAAATGGTGACCCATTAGAAGTTGTGCTAACGGGAGCACCGTGAGCTGACGTCATTTACATTGGTTTCCCTCATTACACAGGCAAGGTTTATTTTCCACTGAAGCAATATTCATTCCTCAAGTGTGTTCTTATTCCCACTAGAGTAGGCTCGGAGGTTATGAAGATGGATAAAACGTAGTTTTCATCTTTTGAGGAGATCATGGTAGATGTTTAATTCAAGTTTATTGAATGACTAAATACATGAACATGAAAATTTAGAAAGCCCTGCACATGCAATCATTGTAGTTACAAAGAGACAAAAGTGAAAAGGCAGTGGCTTCAGTCATTTTAACAATTCACCACGCTGTCCTCTGTTCATGATTAACAGGCTCATAGATTCTTCTGGCTAAATTGGATTGATATCATAGGAGTATATTTAGTGCCATCTATAATATTAGCACTCTCATAAGGGGTGAACATTACTTTAAAGTTGTCAAGAGTGTAAATCATTTCCCAAGAGAAATTTAGGAAACTGACAGCTTTCAAAGATCTGTTATTGATCCCCAGAATGCATCTATTCAGTCAATCAATCACAGTCACGTAAATCAGCAGCTGGTCCCATTCTCTTAGGGAATAAGATCCATGCTTGACATGGCATTTGTCTCATCCCTTGGGGATCCAGCTCACGAGTAGGTCTATACTGACCATGGTTCTCTTGAGAGATTTGTTTGAGAGTATCTTTGAAACAAAAACTTAAAAGTTTTCCTGAGTAGAAATTGTAGTTACAGACTTGTCAAAATAAAAACAATACACACACACACACACACACACACACACATATATATATTCATTATAGCTATTGTGCTGTGGTGAGGGTGGCTTCCCCCAAAGAATATGTCTACCCAGGACCTGTGAATATGACTTTAGTTGGAAAGATTTGCAGATGTGATTAAATTAAGGATGTCAAGATGAGGTCATCCTGGATAACCCAGGCAGGTCCAAATCCAAAGACAAGTATCTCACCAAAGAGAAAATCAGAGAAGTATTTGAAACACATAAAGGAAAGAGTCATGCAAAGGTAGAGGCAGAGATGGAATTATGCAGCCATAAGCCAGGGACACATGGGGTCCTGGATGTTGGAATTCTTTCACAAGAAAGGATTTTCCTCTAGAGGCTATGACACCTCAATTTGGTCCTGAGGCCTCCAGAACTATGAGGGAACATCTTTTGTTTTTAAGCCACCAAGTTGTGACTCTTTGTTTTAACAGTCATGGGAAATTAATAGAGCTGCCGTATTAAAAACATTTTCAAAACAATCTATTTTCATTGACATAAGAGAGTGGAAAGTTGTTAGAGTATCACTTAAATGAGATTACTGGGTTGTGTTTAGGGTTAGAGTTAAACCTAAACACTCATCATCCTCTCCAATTTAGCTCCTGCCTTTATTTTCTGTACCAGTGAGTGGTTTTATCAAGTCAATAAGAGCCTGAAGCTGAAATCTGGGAGTTTTACTGAGATGTTTCCTTATCTTCATTTTTTTTTTTTTTTTGGACATTCTGTGCCTCCTAAATACTTTTGAAATCCTTATCCTTCATTTACCTCTACTCCTACTAGACTTCTATAGACATCTATCTTTTATGTCTGTTGAATATCCACCCTCCTCCTCTGGCCATGTTCACACTGTATTTCTTTGTCTCTCAGACACTAAAAATAAATAAATAAATAAATTCCATTGTTTCTTTTTCAAAATCGTTACTAAATTTTCCTTGCCTACATGGTAAATTTTACCTGCCTTGTATCTTCGAGGTGCAGTCCTTGTATAATCTCTCTGGCCTCTTTTTTGACAAAGCCAGCACAGAATTAGACTGGGCAGACTTACATACCTCACCATAGGCTCATGGAGCATTCTGAGACTTCTCTATTACAGCGTTCATCACATAACACTTATAACACTCTGCCTACCCTACTAGACTATGTCTCCATTGAGGACAGAGATTACATATTATTTACCTTTTAACTTTCAGAAATTAGTCTATAGTAGCTGACTTTAATCTAATTAGGATCCCATTCTGAGAATACTGAGTAGGTATGTCCATTTTCAGGAAAAGAAAGCATGCTATTAATTATTATCATTGTAACTATCCAGGACAATAATATATATCTTTGAGAATGGCTAAGGGATAATTAGCCAGGGCCCAGGCATATAGAACTGGAAAAGAGTTTGAGGAATGAAATAGAAAGATGTATCACAAGCCACTCTAAAATTCAGGCTTGGACAAGCACAGTGGTTGTAATTTTAGAGCCTGGGTAAGTGTGCAGGGGGTTGAATAGTGTCCCTCAAAATCTATGCCCACAGGAACCTGTGACATTTTGTAGTAGAATTTTTGCAGATCCACATGTGATAAAGTTAAAACAAGGTCAAGCTGGATTAGAATGGGCTCTCGTTTCAGTATGGCTGTCATCTTTAAAAGAAGATGGAAAATCGGACACAGAGACACAGCCACACAGAGAAGACCATGTAAAGATGAATGCAGCTATCAGAGTGATGCCTGTCAGCCAAGGAATGCCAAGGATTCCCACACACCAGATGCCAGAAGAAGCAAGGAGGGATTCTTTCGTAGAGTCTTTGAAAGGGCTATGACCTGCCAACACTTTGATTTCATACTTCTGGCCTCCAGAGTCATGAGAAAATAAATGTATGTTGTTTAAGCTGCTCTGTCGTACTTTGTTGCAGTTGCCCTAGGGAATGAATATAATAATGAAACAAAGTACTGAGCACAGACAGGAGTATTTTCCATATTTAAGTTTAAAAGGCAACTTGTACCTAATGCCAATGATTTCGGAATTTCCACCTTTAGGAACACTGTAGAAAAATCTTTTGACTCAGACTCAAAACCGTCTCTGGGAATGCTGGCCAAAATAGCAGGTGTGATATGCCACTTGTAAGTGGCTTTAAGAACAGCCAACATTAACAAGGAAAGGTCAGAGGGGAAGATTATAGAATACTGTTAACATATATAGCCTGTGTGACACATCTCTGGGGTCTTTCCAAAATAAGTAGACAAGATTTTTGAGGAGAGCTGTATGTCCTAATTAAGCAAATCACAGTAAGAACCAAGAGTTCATCTTTGGAAACGCATTATATAATATTGTTAGTCTAGTAAAAAATGTGGTTTGGTACATTGCTGACACTAAATAAACATTTGTTGAATTATTGGTTTCATCATTCACAGGATTAAAGATAACAAAAAATAGATGTCAATGCAAAAGGAAGAAACTATTTTTAAAGAAAAAACATCTCATTTTATACGAATGCCATTGATTAATCAATTAGTATTTGGGGAGAACCTACTGCATAGTACATGTATGGAGGAAAGGGAAGAAATTATAGAATTTAAAAAAGAAAGCATTTATGCTCTTTTGTCAGATGGTTCACTGTCTAGTTGCTGAGAGGGACATGAAAGCAACAATGCCAATCATATTTGATAAGAGGTATATACTAAATACTCTGGAGATTAAAGAGTCAGCTTGTAACTACTGAGGAAAACTTCTCAGAGGTGATATGTGAATTGCTTTCTGAAAATTTAATGTGGTTTTCCATGACAAGAGAATTAATGAATTTTCCATGACTTAGAAACCATGGCAGAGTACATTATTTTGGTAGTACTAAGGCTTAGGGCTCATGAAAGAGAGAGGCAGAATTTAAAATATATGTGGCATCATTGGATTTCTGATTTCTTGAGTCATCTCAATAGAGATATGTGTGAGAGGGTGGACTGAAGGTAGAGAAAATTTTAAAATATTTCATTTTATCAAGGCAAAAATGTTAAAGATTTTAGGTAATGTTATTTGCCAAAGAATTGATGCTTTTGAACTGTGGTGTTGGAGAAGACTCTTGAGAGTCCTTTGGACTGCAAAGAGATCAAACCAGTCCATCCTAAAGGAAAGTTAGAAAGAAAGTTAAGTCGCTCAGTTGTGTTTGACTCTTTGTGACCCCATGGACTGTAGCTCACCAAGCTCCTACGTCCATGGGATTCTCCAGGCAAGAATACTGGAGTGGGTTGGCATTTCCTTCTCCAGGGGATCTTCCCGACCCAAGGATCAAACCCAGATCTCCCGCATTAGAGGCAGACACTTTAACCTCTTAGCTACCAGAGAGAGCATCCTAAAGGAAATCAGTCCTGAATATTCATTGGAAGGACTGATGCTGAAGCTGAAACTCCAATACTTTGGCCACCTGACGTAAAAACAGCTATCTCTTTGGAAAAGACCCTGATGCTGGAAAAGATGGAAGGCGGGAGGAGAAGGGGATGACAGAGGAAGATATGGGTGGATGGCATCACTGACTCAATGGACACGAGTTTGAGCAAGCTCCAGGAGTTGGTGATGGACAGGGAAGCCATGCAGTCTATGGAGTTGCAAAGAGTCGGACATGACTAAACGACTAAACTGAACTGAAGTGATGATATTTGCATGTGGGCACACACAGTGATTAGCCATAGATATAGATGGCACAGATTCATGCACAGATACTTTGGGGGATGTTTTGGCCAGTTTTAGCCTATTGCAGTGATATGTATACTAGGAATGCTAGAGGCGTTCACCTGGGCCACTACTGCGCGTCATGGGCCCGCCCCTACAGGTATTTACTGGATCTGAGTCAACCCTGTGGCTGGACCAGCCCTTCTGGTTCTTATTATAATTGTAAGACGTACCTCAGGAGTAACCATCAGGGAACTTGGAAAAAACATGGTTTATTATTCACAGGTCAAGGAGGTAAGCAGGCTCAAAGGCTGCAGGTCACAGGTAGAGAGACAGTGTAGACCTGTAGCTATGTCTTTGTTGGAGTTAAGGGTGGGATACTTAGGACTTAAAGTTCACTGTTTATAGTAAATTTAAAATATAACAGCAGGAATTTAGGTGTGGAAATAGAAAAGTTAGGTCACTTAAAATGTCAGTTTTGCTGGGCAAGATTGAAGGTAGGAGGAGAAGGGGATGACAGAGGATGAGACAGTTGGATGGTATCACTGATTCCATGCACATGGGTCTGAGCAAGCTTGGAGAGTTGGTGATGGACAGGGACGTCTGGCGTGTTGCAGTCCACGGGATTGCAAAGAGTCAGAGACGACTGAGCGACTGAACTGAACTGATTTGCCTCTTATTCATAATTGAAATATTTTATCATTCTAGATTTCCCTGTAACAAAAAAATTATCTGTATTAATGGATCTATAATCCTTTTCTCACCTACTGTCCCTTTTAAATTCTAAGTGAAAACACGAGACAGGTTTAGTTTAAAATTATGGGTATGAGAACTAATATATTATGTCTCTGATACAGAATCTCTCTAATAAAAATGAATAGAAAATCTGGAAAAACTACTTTATCCATGTTTGCATCCCTCAAAACAGTATGAACCTCACTGAAAACTAAGGTTGGCAGCTGTATACAACAAATAATTGAGGATGCGGCCCAGATCTAGGACTGAAGATGAAGAAAATGGATCAAGGAATAACAAGAAAACAGTCTGAGCCTGAGAATAAGAACTACTGAATCTAAAGATCCTGACATATTTCTCTCCAAGGAGATGAGTTGGTCTCTAAGTGGTTTTAGCCAATAGAAAGGAACAGTCACTGGGAATAATGTGAATACTTAAAAGTTGGAAGAATAGGAGAGGCTTCATGGAAGAGGCATTATTTCATCTGTCTTCAGTAGGCTCATTATTTCATTTGAGTCTTCTTTCCTAGATCTAGGCCTACTGGGACTTCAGTAGGCTCATTATTCCCCATACATAGAAATCTAAACAGATAAAGGAAATTAACTAACATTGGGTCATCAACCAAATAATTCAATCCTGAGAAGTGATTCTCCCAACAAATAAACTGCTGAATTTTTTACTGAGAATTCACTAGGAAACTAAATATATATATATATATATATATATCCAATTCTCATCCCTATTTAAGGGCAAATATTATAATAGAATTCATGGCTCTAATTCTGAAGCTTTTTTACCCCACTCAATCAAGGCAAGTATAGATATGTTTCATTTTTAAGAGTACATTTGTGTATTTATTATATATTTTTAAATAGTAAATGTGATTTTGTTTTCATAAGAGTAAATATCAAGGAAATATCAAGAGGAAGGGAAATAAATCTTTTCAGAAACAAATGCATTCAATAATAGCAAAGGGCACTTAGAACTGAATAAGTAAACTTGCTTTTATATAAAGCATTATTATTTTTGAAGTTTTCACCAGTGTAAAAGCTCCTTTTGTGAAACTAGGTTTTCATCATTTCCCACAAGCAAACTATAATGACAAGGAAATATTTAAAACCATCAAAATGGTTCCTTACAGCAAAACACTGAATATGTATCCAGCCAGTCCTGGTACACAGATTTTAACAAGCTTGGGTTTTCATGTAACACATCATAAAACTATTATTATAGTGGCACCCACTAGTGCTGTTCAAGTTTTAAGTATAAATCCATTGAAGAAACTCTTCTTACCTTCCTGGAACACAGTTCAAAAACAAATTCCTTTAAATCAAAGAATTCATGTATATACCTATCTTTAAATAGACATAGGCTATGTAAAAATGACTTTAAAGTGAATCTGGATAATTAAATCTATATTATTCAAGATGCAATGCAGAGATTTGCATATAGAGGTCACAAAAAAGTATAAGAGAATGTATATTTTAAGTTTTTGTAAACAGAGGGTCAATGAAAATATTTAGACATATGTTCTCTTTAGAGTATAATCACATTGATTAAATCCGGTCACTGTTTTCTGAAAAGTATTTGGTCTCACTGAATTAGAAGCTTTGAACTAGAAGTTTTTCTCCACCCCTTACTCCTGTTCTCTCACCCTCAAAAATCTGACATGTATGAATATTAATGGTGTGTGCAGTTTGGAACAATTCAAAGGTGACAGAAATTACCAGAGGAAATGTAACATTCCAAATTTCTTTGTAATTATCTTTGTCTGTCTTCCCTACATAATTTGAAGCTCCCTGAATATCTCTCAAGGCAACAAACTCAAATGAGGTTAGTGCCCATAACACTCAGTCTTAAACTCGCTCCAGCTCTCTTCCTATCTCTACTCCCATGCCTAACATTTCCAAAAGGACAGTGATTCCTCTCCTCTTAAGATAACCTTTCAAGTGCCATTACTTAAGGCTCTTTGACCTTAGTTTCCCTGGTCTTGAATAGTTCTGGAGTAACAGTCACTGGCCTGTGAGATAATCCTTCTGAACTCCACACATCTAACGACAACATGACCCATTTTTAAGTACTCTACTACCTCTTAATATTTTTTTAAACCAAAATAGAACATTTTCTAAATAAAGATGAATACCTATACTTAGATTTTTAAGACTTAGAAACTCTGAATTAGTTTTTCAACTAATAAGTATATAAGTAAATAAATAAAGTAGTAAGGAAATAAAAAGTAAATAAATACATCACTATCAGATACACTGGCTGCTAAGAATGATATTCTAGAGAAAATACAATGTAAATGTTTGTGGTTGCTAAACAGTTCTTTTAACAATGACCGAGATTTTTTAAGCTTTTTTTTTTCAATTTGTATGACCCCCTACTAGGTTTTCATCAGGTTCACATCAGGGGAACCCTCACTTAATCAGATAGAAACAAGTCTAGCATAGGAAAAGTTCAATAACTAGTAGGAAGCAGACCCAAATCCATAACAACCAATGAAAAGCTGGCTCAAATCAAAGTAAATAAACTATCAAAATTTTAAAAGACTAAACTAGAAAGAAATGGGAAACAATTAGACATAATCACTGCTAATTACAGAGAAATAAGTTGACATGAAAGATTCCTGAGATTCCATTGTTCTGCAGCACATTTACAAGCAGTGCCTCTGTTTTAGTTACATTTATGAAGAGTAATCTAATGGCATATTTTGCCAGTTTAAAAAAATCTAATATCAAAAATGAGCTAATGAGATTTAACTTTGGTTCTCTAAATCAGATTTAATATATTTTTAAAAGTACAACAAGTTTTTGTCTGATTCCAACATTAGAGATAGGGTAGGAGAGCTTGTCTTTCATATGTATAATGAAAGACTCCTAGAAAAATAAGCATTTGGCTTATTTCTCATGGGCAGTTTGTTTAATTGTATTTTATTCCACAGTAGTTCTGATTTTTTTTTTTTTTCATTCTAGCATCTTTGGTGGCCAGTAGAAGGATAGCAGTTATACGTTGTGTGTGGCTCAAAGAGCTGACACAAAATAGGTAGTTTTATGTTTTATAAATAATATTTTATGCCTTTTCCATTTTGTCCCATACTGTTTATTTTTTAAGAATAGAAATAATATATTCCCAAGAAATTATTTAGAAATTAATTACAATCTAAGAAAATACATTTTATTACCTTCTGTAAGACCACAAAAGTTATGTTCCTTATATAATATCGAAAGATTGCTTTAAAACTTGTGTGTGTCCTTTATTTTTTCAAAAATAAAACAAATTTCAAATACAACGGGTATTTAATAATTTTAGGGACTTTGTGTGTATGTGCTCAGTTGCATCCAACTTTTTGCGAGTCCATGGACTGCAGCCCACCAGGCTCCTCAGTCCCTGGAATTTTCTAGGCGAGAATACTGGAGTGGGTTGCTGTGTCCTACCACAGGGGATCTTCCTGACCCAGGGATCAAACCTGCAGCTCCTGCAACTCCTGCATTGGTAGGTGGATTATTTACCACTGAGCAACCTGGGAAGCATAGGGACTTTCAGTTCAGTTCAGTTCAGTCGCTCAGTTGTGTCCGACTCTTTGCGACCCCATGAATCACAGCATGCCAGGCCTCCCTGTCCATCACCAACATTCAAAAAAGTTAAGAGGATGATCATTCTTCATTGATGTTTCCATGCATCTCAAACTTTATAAGAGGGATATGAATGATCAGTCTGAGCCAGTGCTCCATATCTGTTTATAGTAATCTATAAAACACGCTCAAAGGTAGGTATTAGCCTATTTGATAAATGATAAAAGGCTTAGAGAAGTTAAATACCTTATTTAGAGATACTTTGCAAAGTAAGATGCATTTTCTTTCAGTTCTGAATACAAAGGTCATGCTCTTTCCAGCAAACAATGTTACCACATATGTAAATTAATATTTACCCTGTATCTATTGTGTTTGAGGTATTTTCAAGGAGAACTTCATGAAGTTTTAAACATTGGCCAAGACTTATAGCACCTGGAAGTGATTACTACATATCAAATGATAATTCTCAAATAACATCTGCATGATGGTGCCTCTACTCTGGCCCACAGTGAATCTATCTCAAAAGAATTTGTCCAAGTACAAATATTTCCCCTGGAGTTTTAGTAATAAATATCACTACTGGTCTCTAATGAATATTAGAGACTTCTACTTTTGACATCTCATTCAAACTGAGAAAGAGGATCTTTCAATGTAGGAAAAGGTTATTGGCATTCTTCTGCACAGTTCATTAAAGAAGACAATAATATAGAAGACTAACTAACATTGTTTTCAGCTTGAGTCCAGAATCTTGAATGGAAATAGGATTTATGGTTAAAAGAAACATGGCTAATCAACAACTTACTGTGAAAGATTTGCCAGCAATCCAGGGAAGACAAGTAATATGAGAGATGTTTCATTAAATAATTAAGTAATATTGTGACCAAAGACCAAAAGTCTCTGGTCCAAAATATAAGTAGTTATATTATATTGTATTGTATTATATTGTTATTATATTGTAATATAACAAGTAGTTATCCTATTCCCACTGAGGATCTTTTAGATTGCTCCATTTTCTAATATTCTTTGGCTTTGAGATAACTTAATGACATCCTTGGAAGAAAAGTTATGACAAACCTAGAGAACATATTAAAAAGCAGAGACATCATTTTGCTGACAAAGTTCAGAGAGTCAAACCTATGGTTTTTCCAGTAGTCATATACGGATGTGAGAGCTGGACCATAAAAAAAAGGTTAAATGCAAAAGAACTGATGCTTTCAAATTGTGGTGCTAGAGAAGACTCTTAATCAGCAAGGATATCAAACCAGTCAATCCTAAAGAATCAACCCTGAATATGCATTCAAAGGACTGATGCTGAAGCTGAAGCTCCAATACTTGGGCCACCTGATGGGAAGAGCTGACTCACTGGGAAAAAAAACCCCGATGACGGGAAATAACTGAGGGCAGGAGGAGAGGGGGTGACAGACGTTGAGATGGTTGGATGGCATCACCGATTCAATGGACATGAGTTTGAGCAAACTCCGAAAGATAGTGAAGGCTAGAGAGCCTGGTGTGCTGCAGTCCATGGGGTGGCAAAGAGTCAGACATGACTTAGTAGCTGAACAACAACAATGACATCAAAACACTGGGTTGCTCACCAAATTTGACATAAGGATTATACACTGAAAAAAATGTTCTATCAACACATTAATAACAACATAGTATATGAAGTCCTTAAGGTATATGTTAAAGACCTAGGCCTTAAATTTTAGTTCACAGATTCCTAAATTTTGATTGATCTATAGAGGTCTTTGAAAAGCTATTGAAAGCTATACATACACATATATACCAGGTATAGAGAAATTCATGTGATTGGTGAAATTTGTATGTAGTTTCAGAAGATTCATGAATATCTTGAGCATGACTAGAGATGTTAATTCCAAACCTTCTGTGTCCATACTCTTCAGTTCTATTTTTACCTCTCTTCCTGAGTATAAGATGCCATAAAGTCAGAGATAAAGATCTTATCCAGAAGTTATAAATTAGACATAGAACCCACATTTAATGCTAAGCATACCATCAACCAATGCAAAAAGGTAACTTAATCACATGTATAATTCATAAGGTAAATTTATAAAGTACCATCTCTTTGTCTAGGAAAACATAATTTCTGAAAGTAGAAAGGTGATTCACGTGTCCCATGAAGAAAAGTCTATGCCATCTAATAAATGACTGTCGTCCTTCACTACCCTTATTGTATAAGATTATCCACAGAATATTAGATGAATGTTTGTTGCTTGAAGTCGTTTTGCTTTTGTTAATACAAAGCAGTTCTACTTGTTCGGACTTCCCTTGAGGCTCAGATGGTAAAGCATCTGTCTACAATACAGGAGACCCGGGTTCGAGCCCTGGGTTGGGAAGATCCCCTGGAGAAGGAAATGGCAACCCACTCCAGGACTATTGCCTGGAAAATCCCATGGACAGAGGAGCCTGGCCGACTACAGTCCACGGGGTCGCAAAGAGTCGGACACGACTGAGCGACTTCACTACTCACTACTACTTGTTCTAGGAGTAATATTTCTTAAATTTCAGTAGAAGGTTGAACTAGTCAATAATCCTACATTTATTCTGTCATTTTCCTCTAAGAAAAAGATGAACTTCAATATACTGAGACTATCTTACAAGTTATGGAGTACAGGTTTATAAATATGTTCTCATTAATTGAGAAAGTAACTCCTGGGAATTACCAGCTTTCTTATTTGTTTGAATTTCCAGACTCAACAATTTTTAACTCATTTTATGAGGAAAATGTGTCTCTATTAAATTTTTCTATTGTTTAAGATTTTCAACATAGTTTTCATAATTAAACAAGATTAATTTATACATCTCTAAGTGTATACCTATACTCTTCAAATTAGTAACATTCATGCAAATCAAACACAGAAGATTTTATCAAATGGTGCCTCTATCAGCATCCTCCAAATCCTCAAAGTTTTATAATTCAAATAGCTTCTTATAGTTCAAGTAACTAAAATTAACAGAAATATTTTTAAATGACATCAATTTCTTTTGACACAACTTTCTATCTAAATCATTTTGCTGATGTCTCCTACTTGTTATTTACTTAGATTCATTGAACATTCAATTGGTGTCACAGAAACAAAGTCTTTCAATTTACCATTTTGGTACCATTTTATTGTCTGATCAAAAATTATTCTATGGCATGACTGAAATTCAGATATTTGTTTCAATTCACATTTTATATTATTAGATCTACTGAGCTCCTGAAATCATAATGTATTTATAAGTACCTGGGATCACAAAGATTCCACATATATTTATTCCAAACCTACAGATATAGTTTTAGTATCAGTTCAGTTCAGTAACTCAGTTGTGTCCAACTCTTTGCGACACCATGAACCACAGCAGGCCAGGCCTCCCTGTCCATCATCAACTCCCAGAGTTCACCTAAACCCATGTCCATTGACTCGGTGATACCATCCAACCATCTCATCCTCTGTCGTCCCCTTTTCCTCCTGCCCTCAATCTTTTCAAATGAGTCAGTTCTTTGTATCATGTGGCCAAAGTACTGGAGTTTCAGTTTCAGCATCAGTCCTTCCAATGAACACACAGGACTGATCTCACATGTCCATTGAGTCAGTGATGCCATCCAACCATCTCATCCTCTGTCGTGCCCTTCTCTTCCTGCCCTCAATCTTTCCCAGCGTCACGGTCTTTTCAAATTTGTCAGCTCTTCACATCAGGTGGCCAAAGTATTGGAGTTTCAGCTTCAACATCAGTCCTTTCAATGAACACCCAGGACTGATCTCCTTTAGGATGGACTGGTTGCATCTCCTTGCAGTCCAAGGGATTCTCAAAAGTCTTCCCCAACACCACAGTTTAAAAGGATAAATTCTTCGCGCTCAGCTTTCTTTATAGTCCAGCTCTCACATCCATACATGACTACTGGAAAAACAATAGCCTTGACTAGACGGACCTTTGTTGACAAAGTAATGTCTCTGCTTTTTAATATGCTGTCTAGGTTGGTCATAATTTTCCTTCCAAGGAGTAAGTGTCTTTTAATTTCATGGCTGCAGTCACCATCTACAGTGATTTTGGAGCCCAAGAAAATAAAGTAAGCCACTGTTTCCCCATCTATTTGCCATGAAGTGATTGGATGGAACCGGATGCCAAGATCTTAATTTTCTAAATGTTGAGTTTTAAGCCAACTTTTTCACTCTCCTCTTTCACTTTCATCAAGAGGCCCTTTAGTTCTTCGCTTTCTGTCATAAGGTGGTGTCATCTGCATATCTGAGGTTATTGATATTTCTCCGGCAATCTTGATTCCAGCTTGTGCTTCTTCCAGCCCAGCATTTCTCATGATGTACACTGCATATAAGTTAAATAAGCAGGGTGATAATATACAGCCTTGACATACTCCTTTTCCTTTTTGGAACCAGTCTGTTGTTCCATGTCCAGTTCTAACTGTTGCTTCCTGATCTGCATACAGGTTCTCACGAGGCAGGTCAGGTGGTCTGGTATTCCCATTTCTTTCAGAGTATTCCACAGCTTATTGTGATCCACACAGTCAAAGGCTTTGGCATAGTCAATAAAGCAGAAATAGATGTTTTTCTGGAACTCTTTTGCTTTTTTGATGATCCAGTGGATGTTGGCAATTTGATCTCTGGTTTGTCTGCCTTTTCTAAAAACCAGCTTGAATATCTGGAAGTTCATGGTTCACACACCTACTGTTGAAGCCTGTGTTGGATAATTTTGAGCATTACTTTACTAGCTTGTGAGATAAGTATAATTGTGCAGTAGTTTGAGCATGCTTTGGCATTACCTTTCTCTGGGATTAGAATGAAAACTGAGCTTTTCCAGTCTTGTGGCCACTGCTGAGTTTTCCAAATTTGCTGGCATATTGAGTGCAGCACTTTCACATATCATATTTTAGGATCTAAAATAGCTCAGCTGGAATTCCACCCCCTCCATTAGCTTTGTTTGTAGTGATGCTTCTTAAGGCCCACTTGATTTCCCATCCCAGGATGTCTGGCTCTAGGTGAGTGATCACATCATCGTGATTATCTGGGTCGTGAAGATCTTTTTTGTACGATTCTGTGTATTCTTGACACCTCTTCTTAATATCTTCTACTTCTGTTAGGTCCATCCCATTTCTGTCCTTTATTGACCCCATCTTTGTGTGAAATGTTCTCTTGGAATCTCTAATTTTCTTGAAGAGATCTCTAGTCTTTCCCATTCTATTGTTTTCCTCTATTTCTCTGCATTGATGGCTGAGGAAGACTTTCTTATCTCTCCTTGCTATTCTTTGGATCTCTGAATTCAGATGCTTATATTTTTCCTTTCCTCCTTTGCTTTTTGCTTCTCTTTTTTTCACAGCTATTTGTAAGGCCTCCTCAGACAGCCATTTTGCCTTTTATGGGGACCTTTTAGTATATGGTCACCATAATTATATGAGGCTTTGCAGATGATGCTAGTGGCAAAGAAACCACCACTTGTGACTTATGTTGCATGCATAATTATATATTTTCTCAAATTTTTCATTAATAAAGGAAATCTCTCATTCCTGAAAAGTGATTTCTTTCCAATCTCACTTTTTTAAAATAGTCTTACCCTAGAAATACTTTGAAAAAATCACCATACCTTTGTAGTTCCTACTTAATAATAAATTGACCTAACTGAATCTACTTATAGTAGTAATAAACTTTTTATTTATCCTGTAAAGAGGAAGAAATGTTGTAATTAGCAGAAACTTTACATCAATATCATCAGTAAATTTTTGTATGTGTTCATTTTATGCATATATTTAATTGCTGCTGCTTCTGCTGCTAAGTCACTTCAGTCGTATCAAACTCTGTGCAACCCCATAGATAGCAACCCATCAGGCTCCTCTGTCCCTGGGATTCTCCAGGCAAGGATACTGGAGTGGGTTGCCATTTCCTTCTCAATGCATGCATGCATGCTAAGTTGCTTCAGTCATGTCCAACTCTGTGTGACCCTATGAACAGCAGCTCACCAGGCTCCTCTGTCCACAGGATTCTCCAGGCAGGAATACTGGAGTGGTTTGCAATTTCCTTCTCCAATGTATTTAATTAACAAAAAGATAACAAAAGATTAATTTCATTGATTTTTATCATCTGAGTATTTTATTGACTTGACTATTACATTTTTAATGAACTCTTCTTATAAAGCCTCCATTAAACTGATCTTTTACAGAATGCTTTCTGTATTTGAGCCATCCCCACTTATCATTTGAAGTTTATTGGCTAGTGTACTTTTTGGACATAAATATTTTGAAATATTGTTTCACAGGTATGTGTATAATTACTTGAATGATGTCTAGGCCTTAATAGATAATATCAATGGCATTCAAAATTGGCAATATCTGATGTAAGATCAAATGTGTATTTTGTTTGTTTTGTATTATCTTATCTCAAAATTCATTATGTGACTAAAATGGTTGCCTAAGAAATAATTCATTTCTCCAGATTAATAACACATCCCTTTGAAAGCCAAATTCTGCCTGTATTAACAATTCTCACGTTAGTGTAATCTTACACAGTTAGATGAGAGTTGTTAATAATCACTTGGTATTGATATCAGTGGGGCCAACTTGATGGAGGAGTTAACAATGCAGAGATGTAAAAGCTTGAGTCCTTTTAAATTTTACATGTTATTTTAATATTTACTATTTATTATTTGTTTGCATTCAGACATAATTTTGTTATAGTTATTCAGTTTTTTGCTTAGTCATATCTGACACTTTGTGACTCCATGGACACATTACTTAGAACTTATCACTTCACACACACACACACACACACACAGACACACACACACAAAGAATCTCTCTCATGGGATATGTATCTAGGCAAAATAGAGAAAAGTATAAAATTATGGAAAGACTGTTTACTCTGGAGATTTCTAGCCTGGATATGGGTCACCATACAACTCAAGCTTTTATGCTACTTGATGAATTATATTCATATTTCAGGTTAAGTTCTAAATCTCAGAAAGAAATTTTACTACTTGTTTTATCCATTTTATCTACTTTGAAATTTAATCACTACTCTCTTTTCCCGGAGAAGGCAATGGCACCCCACTCCAGTACTCCTGCCTGGAAACTCCCGTGGACGGAGGAGCCTGGTAGGCTGCAGTCCATGGGGTCACTGAGAGTTGGACACGACTGAAGCGACTTAGCAGCAGCAGCAGCAGCAGCAGCAGCAACTCTCTTTTCCAGTTCTGAAATTCTGTGATTCATTGTCTTTTTGGATGGGTTATTTTTTTTTTTTTTTGTCTCTTTCTTACATACACATGTATGAGACAATATTTCCAGATATTAATCTCTTAAAAGTTCACTAACCAAGAACCTTTAAATGACAGAGGGGAATGATTAATACAGAAAACAGTCTGTTAGAGAATAGTTTAATAAAAGGGTTTAGAAGAGTTAATTCAAGAATTTAATAGGTAAATCAATAAAAGGGGCTCAAAATTATAAAAAAAAAATCAGTGAAATTACTCTTTAATTCTCCATTTGTTAAACTTACAGACATAAAATAAACAAGCACACAAAAATTACCTGAAATGCATGATATTATAAAAAGTCTGCTAATTCCAACTTTTTTTTTCCAGAAAGGAAGAAAAAAAAAAAGAAAACTGTTGCTTTGTTAATGACAGTAGATTAACTCAAATCAGTTCACAGGTGTCTGAACAGCAGTGATACCTAAATTAGAATGGAAGAATAGCTTCTTAACACTACTAAGGGAATGGAGATATATTTGTGATGAATTTTAGAGCAAAAATACAACCAAACCAGCGCACACAAAATCTGGCTTTTTTAGGTCAAGCACAGCAATTATAATTTCTGGAAAGTTATCAAATAAAACAGTGACTCCGAGTATAGGATGAATAGTTTTAATTTGTCCTTTATCCTTAAAATTCTATTTAGTTTTCTCTCTTCTTTGTTCCCCTTTTCTTCCTCTGTCTCTCCATATATACATATTTTGGGTGTGAGTTAGTTTAACTCTGTATTTCAAACTGGATAATCAAGCATGGGTGAACACAGAATATTACTTTTTTTTTTCCATGAAAATATTGTTTTAGCCCAAATGAAACACCTGCAAAGAGATTCCAAACAAAATAATCTGAGGCTTTTTCCTTCTACACTGTTTCCCACCTTCTGGTTTAACTATTTTCATTTACAAAACAGATCATGGTTCTTCAAAATAACTTTTCACAAAATATGCTAAAGCAAAGAGAAGTTTGCTAATTTAATATTTAACATTATTGCCTGTAACATTTCCCCTATTTATGAGACTCCCAGAAAATCAATCACAATAACCATTGAACATAAAGATAATCCTGTATTTAACCATGACTTATGCTAACACACAAGTTCTAAGACAGAAAGGGGTCTCAAGTTGTTCCTTAGATCTCTGGACTTCTTAGAATCTCTTGCCAAATTTCTTGTAAGTCATTTTGACATTCAAAAGGAGCTAGATCAAAAAGGTTCTGCTTCTGTTTCCAAAATCATTTTTTTCTTTTACTTTTACTGACAGTCCAACATCACCTATCACTTCCTACTCACCTCTAACTTACTTTATGAGTTGGCCTTCATATCTGTGGATACATCAAGTGACACATTCAACGACATTTAAAGAGAAAACAGTCAAGTATTCAGACAAAACGGATTTACCGGCCTAACAGCAGCTGTAAGATCTGCTCTCTAAAGAACAAGATTCTAGTTGGAGTCCCATGTAATATGAACACCGAAATGTGCAGAGCAATCGAGATGTGACAGTAACCAAAGCCATGAGATCCAGGGCAATGTAGGTTTAAATTGCTGTATATAGTAAACTAATGATTAAGATTCCTTGAGCTGTCGTCACTACAATAAAGGGCTACTGACATCTCCTTTAAAGAGTTATTCAAAGGCCAACATGTAACAATAACATAAGGATATCTAATACATGACATCTAATATAGTCAGTATTATAGATGTCACAATAGACTACTGGCACAAACTAACGCATGATAAATCCTGGAAGAATGGATAGGATATATACAGAGAAATGAGGTCATTTGGATCAATTGATGCACTTAAGAAATTATATAATCTATTTTTAATATTCACCAGTTACAAAAAGACATCTGAAAGGTGCTCAGATATTAACTTAATTTACAAGGTACTACCTGAATATCAGCAAAATGTATTCTAAATTATTCTTTTGTTGTTGTTCAACAGCCAATAAATAAAACCTGAAAATGCTTTCAATGACACTGCTTTGTGTGTCTGTATGTAAAACAGAAGTAGAAAGTCTTGTCCAAAGATAAACTGTTTTTAAAGATGCTGATCCTCTGAGAGCTGCTGCTGCTGCTGCTAAGTTGCTTCAGTCATGTCCGACTGTGTGCGACCCCATAGATGGCAGCCCACCATGCTCCCCTGTCCCTGGGATTCTCTAGGTAATAACACTGGAGTGGGTTGCCATTTCCTTCTCCAGAGAGCATGCCTGATAAAAGCAGATAATGTCCTTGTCCATTATATCACCAATACAAATATCATTCAAGTTCAGTCCTGCTATCCTAATTACATCATATGTCAATGTATTAGCTTATCAAGAATTTCTCAATTTTGTCATTCAAAATTTACATGAGAAAAAATAGTCCAGTTGAAAATTAATGATATACTAATCTCCCTATATATATTTTAGGACAGATCATGAGTCAGATAAAGAAGAATGCCTAAGGTAAGTACATGAGCCAAAACTGATAGAAACTCTTCTTTTAGTCAAAACAAAATTAGAGCTATATACTATTTTGAAATGTCACCCTAGTAAATAATTTGCCACTTTCCATGTAAATTGAGGCAAATATTTGAACGTCTCTGAAACTTAATTCTAAATCAACTGGAATCCAAATAAATAGTGGATATATAAAGGCTTTGAAAACTATATAACACTATACAAATATTATTAATATTAATGTTAAATGGATGTGTAAGCTAGGATAATCAATAGACAAGGTAAAATGTTATATAAAAAATTAAGGACATGCAAAAAAAAAATAGGCCTTTAAAAATAGCTATGCAGCTGCTGCTAAGTCACTTCTGTCATGTCCGCCTCTTTAAGACCCCATGGACTGTAGCCTGTTCAGCTTCCGAGTCTGTGGGTTTTTCCAGGCAAGAATACTGGAGTGGGTTTCCATGCCCTCCTCCAGGGGATCTTCCCAATCCAGGAATCAAACCCTCACCTCCTGTGGCTCCTGAATTGGCAGGCAGGTTCTTCACCACTAGCACCATTTGGGAAGCCCATATGCTATACCTATTTATATATGATATCTTTAAAATATACTCATATAATACATATTTCATGTATATATGCCTAATCAAATTTTATTTGCCATTAACTGCTTTGGGGAGAAAAAGAGGGATAGGTCAAACTATGCCTGTTGGTGAGTGTGCCTCTTGGTGAGTCTTGTATATTAAGATAGTATATGCTCAATAAATTTTATTGAATTAAACAATGAATGAATATGAGTAAATGAATAAACATAAAACATATCTGAATGAACATATCACAAATGAAACAAAATTACATTTCATAAAAATGTTTAGTAATGTTAGTAATATTTAGTAATGTTTAGTAATATTTAATTGATAGCAACAAAATTAGTTAATATTAACTATAATCCCTAATATTTGTTTTCACAAATTGTTGTGCCATATAGCAATATCTCATTTAAGTCACACCAACAGTAGGTATGTAGTGCAGGTATTATGTCTAGTGTATTCATCAATAAATGCACTTGTTAATATTCTAAGCCTCAGTTTATTTTTCTGTCAGTTGCAGTTAATTATGTATAACTTTTGAGATGGTTACTTATACACATATTTTAAACACTAATTACCAACACAATATTGGTAAGAGTGTTATTATATGTTAATGCATATGCCCATTGATATAATAATGATCTTCATATTTTTTAGTGGTGTGCCACATGATCAAAACTTCAAAAATGCAGAAGTCATATTCAGTTTCTATTTTGCTTTTAATTTGCTAGAGGTTGGAGAGTTGTGGCCTTTATCTAATTAATTATAGACTTTCATATATAAAAGAGAGACCCAAAAACCAGATAAATGTACATATATATCTAGGAAAAGGTAAGATATAAACACGTGGCTCATCACTGATCAATTTTGTAAATCAATGAGATTATGGATACTTAGGTTTATGAAAAAATTCTGAGAACAAGGAGTGAGTTTGACATAGAAACTCTAACTCTTTGGCTTTAGTTTCCATCATTCTTGATTGCTCATTTTCCATTTAAACAGTTGCCTTTCGGAGAACATATTTTTGTGGTGGGAATTATAGAGTTTGGTCCCCTTTTTACCAGAAAGATCTCAGATTTGCATAATTGTCCTCAGAATTGTAATGATTCCATTTCTTTTTGAACATAGGTCACTTTGTAGCTCTGTCTTTCTCTTTTCCTTTCTCTCTCTCACACACTTCATTTTAAAATTTTCTTTCATCTGAGTTTAATATGGCTTGAACAGAAACTTTCATGACTGTGGAACATCCTGAATACTATACTTGCAGGGCAGGCACAGAGACTCAATGTACAACCTGTAGCCATAAGAATCTAGGAAAGCTCTGCCTTTTTTCAAAACTTGTGATTGAATGGAGCTCCGGAATGTTCAGCAACAGAATATGAGGGAAATTGCTACTTGCTCTCTAGCAACTAGCAGACAGCAACTCCCGAACTTGTCTGTGAATACCAATAATTCCTTCAACTAATCAGCAGTCTCCCTGATTTCTTTTTCAGCTTCAAGTTCTGTGGGTTCTGGGATGTCTTGTCTCATCAGTAAGAAAAGTACAATTTTGTGACACACCAGGGGACTGGCAAATTGGTCCCTCTGATTTCTGTAATTCCCCAAACCCCTTGAACTAAGGAAGTGGCTAGGCCAAATTCTTCACAAATACGTCTACAACATAACCAAGTTGCTACATTAATGGAAATGAAATAGTCATACTCAGCTTTACCTTTTTGAAAATATCCCTGATTGGTAATGGTGAAGAGGCAGAAAGACACTTACGATTTCATCCTTCTATATTTTGTGAAAAGAATCTTGACTTTTAAATTTCAAAAAACAAACTTTCTCATAAATGATGCAATGGAAATTGGACAGAAAGCCTACTCAGTTGATTTTAATAAATTATGGAGACAAAATTATTTTTGTTTTGTTTTTCCAGTCGAGGCAGTATAATTCGGCTGGTTTCAGGGTGGTTGCCACTATTTTAAGAGCTGTTGGGTCATAAAGTTAAAAGGCAACATGCAGAGATGGCATCAGCAAAACTGGGAAAAAGATTCCCTTTCGTTTTACCTGTCTCCCCAACTAGCGCCCTTTCCCCCTTTTAAAAATCATTACACACTCAAATTCTATACACTTTCTTTTCAATACTTGATTTATGGAAGTTACTGCTTTTAAGAGGATTCACTTTTATAAGATGCCAAGCACACATAACCAAAAGGAATTTATGTCTAAATGTGAACTTGTATTGCAAAATGTAAGTAGGTAGAAGAGGGACTTTCCAGAGTAGGATCTTACTGGCAGCTTTACACATTCACGTTTAGTAGCAGTTTTGAATAACACCCAAACATATGACATTTACTGCTTAAATTACAAAGGTCTTGGTATCTGTGTAAGATTTTCTATGAATCACATTTTTTAAATGATTCAAGATTATATTGGAGGTTTACCTTCCTAAGGCAATCAGTATGTACAATGACAAGAATTCTAAACACGTATGCGCCGGAGGCGGCCGCCGCACTTGAGCGCAGGCGATGGAGGCGGCCGCCGCACTTGAGCGTGGCTGAGAGCTACTCCACGTCTGAGGTCAGGGGCAGAGGCCTAGAGTGCCAGGTTGCAAGGGCGCAGGAACAGCCTAGAGGAGCTACCCCGCGTCCGAGGTCAGTGGCGGCTGGGAGGAGCTACCCCGCGTCTGAGGTCAGGGGCAGCAGCTGGGAGGAGATACCCCGCGTCTGAGGTCAGGGGCAGCAGCTGGGAGGAGATACCCTGCATCGGAGGTCAGTGGTGGCCGGGAGGAGACACCCCACTTCCGAGGTCAGGGCGGCGGCCGGGAAGAGCTACCCCATGTCCGAGACCANAAGAATGCTGATTTGATTCAGATGTATTCCTCTCTGAATCTTTCACAAGATTACTTCTACTCTTGTATTTTATTTGTATACATACTTCTGAAGCTTCATCATTGTGTCTAAACATTTTCTTAAACTTACATATGCTCAGGATAATGAAATTATGTGACAAACATTTTAAATTAAATTCTACAACTTTCCCTCCAGCAGGCATTCTTTTACCTTTTATATTGCCTACTTATATTACTTTGCCAGCAATGGTCCATCTAGTCAAGGCTATGGTTTTTCCAGTAGTCATGTATGGATGTGAGAGTTGGACTATAAAAAATGCTGAATGCCAAAGAATTGATGCTTTTGAACTGTGGTATTGGAGAAGACTCTTGAGAGTCCCTTGAACTGCAAGGAGATCCAACCAGTCCTAAAGGAAATCAGTCCTGAATATTCACTGTAAGGACTGATATTGAAGCTGAAACTCCAATACTTTGGCCACCTGATGTGAAGAACTGACTCATTTAAAAAGACCCTGATGCTGGGAAAGACTGAAGGTGGGAGGACAAGGGGATGACAGAGGATGAGATGGTTGGGTGGCATCACTGACTCAATGAGCATGAGTTCAAGTAAACTCCAGGAGTTGGTGATGGGCAGGGAGGCCTGGCATGCTGCAGTCCATGGAGTAGCAAATAATCGGACACAAGTGAGGGGCTGAACTGAACTGGATTGCCCACTTTACATTTCACTGACCCATAGTATTTTGCAAGTTGTTTACTATACTATCAAAGGATGCCATTCATGTATACAAGGCTGTGAATGTTTCATGTAAATAGTAAATACATGCTGGGCTGGTACAGAGAACAACTTGTATCATGGTTGTAGGTAATATCCTTGGTTACTTCTTACTCAGATTGCTCAACTCAGAACTTTGATTTGTTCATCATTTCATATAAACAATTTCCCTCTTCACCCTAAATCAATTAAATCATTTAATCTCCCATGTCTCTCTTTCTTGTGTCACTACTTCTGTGGAGGCTACTTGTAGCATAATCCTGCAACTGCCTTTGAAATAGTTTGTCAAGCCACCATTACTTTCTCAGCTATCTACTCTCTCCTTGCTACTAGTTTTATTGCTGCAATATAAGTTTATCAATTTTCTGGCTAAAAATTTCCTTAATGGCTAGTTGACTTCTTTAGTAAGCAACTAGATAAAATGCATATTTCCTCCCAATTCAGTTCAGTTCAGTAGCTTGGTCCTGTCCAACTATTTGTGACCCCATGGACTGCAACATGCCAGGCATCCCTGTCCATCACCAACTACTAGAGCTTGCTCAAACTCATGTCCATCGGGTTGGTGATGCCATTCAACCATCTCTTCCTCTGTCATTCCCGTCTCATCCTGCCTTCAATCTTTCCCAGCATCAGGGTCTTTTCCAAAGAATCAGATTTTCACATCGGGTGGCCAAAGTATTGGAGTTTCAGGTTCAGCATCAGTCCTTCCAATGGATATTCAGGACTGATTACTTTAGTATTGACTGGTTGGATCTCCTTGCAGTCCAAGGGACTCTCAAGAGTCTTCTCCAACACCACAGTTCAAAAGCATTGATTCTTCGGTGCTCAGCTTTCATTATGGTCCAACTCTGACATCCATACATGACTACTGGAAAAACCATAGCTTTGACTAGATGGACGTTTGTCAGTAAAGTAATGCCCCTGTGTTTTAATATTCTGTCTAGGTTCATCACAGCTTTTCCTCCAAGGAGCAAGTGTCTTTTAATTTCATGGTTGTAGTCACCAGTTGCAGTGATTTTGGAACACAAAAAATAAAGTCTCTCACTGTTTCCATTGCTTCACCATCTATTTGCCATGAAGTGATGGGACCAGATGCCATGATCTTTGTTTTCTGAAAGTTAATTAAGTCAACCATTTCATTCTCCTCTTTCACTTTCATCAAGAGGCTTTAGTTCTTCTTCACTTTCCTGTGTCATCTTTGTATCTGAGGTTATTCATATATCTCCTGGCAATCTTGATTCCAGCTTGTGTTTCTTCCAACCCGGCATTTTACATGACGTACTCTGCAAATAAGTTAAATAAGCAGGGTGACAATATATAGCCTTGATGTACTCTTTTCCCAGTTTGGAACAAGTCTGTTGTTCTGTGTCTGGTCTTACTGTTGCTTCTAGACCTGCATACAAATTTCTCAGGAGGCAGGTAAGATGGTCTGATATTCCTGTCTCTTTAAGAATTTTCCACACTTTCCTGTGACCCACACAGTCAAAGTCTTTGGTGTAGTCAATACAAATGCTTTGGTGTAGTCAACAAAGCAGAAATAGATGTTTTTTCTGGAACTTTCTGCCTTTTCAATGATCAGGCAGATGTTGGCAATTTGATCTCTGGTCCCTTTGCCTTTTCTTAAACCAGCTTGAACATCTGGAAGTTCATGGTTCGTGAATTGCTGGAGCCTGGCTTGGAGAATTTTGAGCATTACTTTACTAGCGTGTGAGATGAGTTCAATTGTGTAGTAGTTTGAGCATTCTTTGGCATTGCCTTTCTCTGGAATTGGAATGAAAACTGACCTTTTCCAGTCCTCTGGACACTGCTGAGTTTTCCAAATTTGCTGACATTTTGAGTGCAGCCCTTTCACAGCATCATCTTTTAGAATTTGAAATAGCTCAACTGGAATTCCATGCCCTCCGCTAGCTTTGTGTGTAGTGATGCTTTCTAAGGCCCACTTGACTTCACATTCCAGGATGTCTGGCTCTAGGTGAATGATCACATCATCATAATTATCTGGGTCATGAAGATCTTTTTTGTACAGTTCTTCTGTGTATTCTTGCCACCTCTTCTTAATATCTTCTGCTTCTGTTAGNTGTAGTGATGCTTTCTAAGGCCCACTTGACTTCACATTCCAGGAAGTCTGGCTCTAGGTGAATGATCACATCATCATAATTATCTGGGTCATGAAGATCTTTTTTGTACAGTTCTTCTGTGTATTCTTGCCACCTCTTCTTAATATCTTCTGCTTCTGTTAGATCCATACCATTTCTGTCCTTTAATGAGCCCATCTTTGCATGAAATGTTCCCTTGGTATCTCTAATCTTCTTGAAGTGATATCTAGTCTTTCCCATTCTATTGCCCGCCCCCACCATGAGACTATGTTGTTTTAGTTGGGGTTCTTCCAGAAACCAACTCTTAATCAAAGATTCAAGCACAAATTTTTGGTAAATGTTTCCAGGAAAGAAGAGTAGGGAAATGAGAAAACAAAAGAGAGGTGAGAAAGCAATAACCAAGGGTGATTTATCAATCATATTGCTTTTTTGAATCCTGCTGGGGCTTTTGGGATGAGGGTGGGGACTATGAGTTATCATTATTATATTTAGAATATGAGTTATTTAGCACAGTAGGTAGGGGAACTGGGGTATTAATCTACCATCAGATTTGGTCATTGGTTGGGGATTATTCCTAAAGGCATGTTAGTTCTCCTGTATTTTTGACTGCCACAACTGTATTTGCTGGAGGATGCAGTGAGGTCTCGCCAGCAGCTACAAACTTTTAAGTACTGAGAAGATATGGGAGAAAAAATGGGGAGACATGTGTCTAACAGCATCTTTTAATCCTTTCACATGCATGTATGCTCATTCATGTCCAGCTCTTTGCAATCCTATGGGATGTACCCTGTCAGGCTCCTTCCTCTGTCCATGGGATTTCCCAGGCCAGAATATTGGAATGAGTTGCCATTTCCTCCTTCAAGGTATGTTCCTGACTCAGGGATTGATCCCACATTTCCTGTGTCTCCTACATGGCAGGCGGGTTCTTTTACTGCTGAACCATCAGGGAGTTCTTTCACATTTAACAACAAAAGCCACTTTTCTTCACTAATGGTGCTTTAACCATCACCAGCTCGTGCCACATGAACTGTCACACTTTTCTCAGGTATGTGTATGTATGTATGTATATGTGTGTGTGTGTATATATATATAAAATGATGGCATGATCATGTCCATCTCATTCTTTTAGGCTTATTCTTTGCCTACCACACTCTCCAATTTTAAGAACCAGCTAAAATGTTGCTTTTCCATTAAAGCCTTTCCTCTCACATTTTAAATTTCTTTCCAAAATCACAGATTATTACATTATAGCTGTATCCCTCAAGGTGCCAAAAGTCTAGGTAATATGTAAATCTTTAGCAATCATCCATATGAGTCCATTAGCCACATTTCTCAGGAATATGCCTTTTTATACCTGAGTGATTCATGCATCATTCTATAATTCTATGGTAGTGATGTGAGGATTCAAGGAGAAGCATATGTGAAATATTAGACGAGTGTCTGGTACATGGTAATTATTATATGTCACTACTATTATTTTTGTATCTTTAAGAACCACCTGAAAAGATTCCTAAAAATGAAGATTACCAGGCTATAAACCCAGAAATTCAGATTCAGCTATTGAGCTCCAAGAAGAGAGGTCTGCGAACAATGACACCAAATGAGTCTCTTGTAGGGCAGAGACCTGGGAAGATGACCAGATTTCTGGGTATGATAAAAGCTATTATAAATCTGTTGTCATGGTATAATTATTAACAGTGACATCTTTTACTTTCAGAAGTATCTCAATTTGGGGGAAAATGTTAAATGGCCACTCTATTTATGAACCATATTTTGAAATTGCTGTTCTTTAGCAAAGATAATGGCTGAATGCACGATTCGGTTATTCTCTGACACTTTGTTTTAAATCATATGGCAGAGAAGAATCAAGGAAGGAAATAGAAGTGGTGAAGAAGATTATTATGGCAATTTCCCTATTCACTAACCTGCTTCCTGTTGTGAATGTGGAGTAGGAATTGAGAGAAAGTCTGAAGGGAAAGGAACTTGGCTGTCTTTCAGTGCTTCCTTTGAGCCTGAACAAGAACACTCTAAGTATATTAATATTGCTAAACATCATTTTAGAAAATAGATTCTAAACCAACATTCAGACCATTAATGAAAGTTTGGAATTTTCAAACATTTCATTTCATATATAGTGTTGATGCATGCCTTCTCAGATAAAACCCAGAAGATAACGAATCCTGGCTGAGTTTTCAGCAAGTTACAGCTGTTTACAGTAATGTGGTAATTGGAAGGGACACCATAGATCTCCACGTTTATGCTGGGTTGCCATGTTGTGGTTATAGCACAAAACTGAGAAATACTAAAAAACATCAAATATATGTGTCAAGTTAATTTCATACTCCTTTTGCCTCAGGCTGATTTGCACAAATTAAATTTTCTACTAATAAACTCAAGATGTTAGAAAGCAATATGGAAATGCCATATATGGATTCTGCTGATTATGATTATAGAAATCCAGACTCTTTGAACAATTTGTTAATGTACAAGAATTATTTTATCCCACATATACTGAAAGTTTGAAAGAAAACATAACTGAAAATTGGAGGGCATTGATTTTTCTTTTTCCTAACTTCAGCACTGGGACTGTTTATTTTGATACCTTTTAAAAACTGGAAATAAAAATATGTAAATTCAGTAGAGGAATAACTTAAGAGAACATTTTAGAAAACTAGTTTAATGAAAATTGAAATAGACCAACATTTGTTTGAAAACAGCTTTGGTTACTATAAAATGCATGGCTTCAAAGCTTTATATTCAAATAAACATGAACAAAGACCACTTTATTACAGTGTCTTTGTCACTTTTTATAAGGATGCATTTAAATATCAGTTTTTGTTTTTGTTTTTGTTTTTACCAGATGGGATATTGTAGATGTAGATATGATTTTCAGAAAACAGTCTTTGGAAAGAGTCATATTTTATCATTTAAAATGAAAAATGGTTAGGGAATAAAGTACTTTAATAGCATATGATGTAGGTGGGGTTTTGTTACTATCTGCCCACAGATTTCCATATGGAGCTGATTCTTGATGTTTTTAGAGATAAAGAGTAGATGTGCTAGAAAGTGGTTCTAAGAATAAGGAAAGGTGAATGTGGTAGATTGTAGTTTCTGGAATTAGAATGCCAGGAAGAAACATGTTTATGGGACAGAAAGTATAATAAAAGAGGAGGAAAGTTCAGTGTGTATTTTCTTTATCTGAAAAAAAATAAAGGGGAATGAAGAAGAAATGGGAGAAGGACAGTTGACATAAAAACACCAACCTGCAGATAAAGAGTGAATGATTTTTTCCATTTGAGAAATGATAAGAAACTGGAAAAGGATACTGATGAATTTTGAGTTTGTTCATCTGATGACTATTTATAAGTTTAAATTCCAAATAAATGGTAGGGAGAAGTGGTGCTCATAGAAGTATAAAATGTTCCATTTTAGTCCATTTGGAATTGTATGATAATGTTTGCAGCCTGGTTTCTATTCCCAAATCTTTTATTTATTCTTTGTACATTTTCAGATGGTTAATTAAAAAAAATAAATTAGTGATATCAAGATTACTTCTGTAATGAAGGTAGTGGAGGACCCTCGGGATCACAGAAAAGCTGGGTATGTAGCCAATCGTTTCTATTATTAAACAATATTTTATTAAATTTAGTAATGTTGCTCAAGGCACCAAAACAATATCACATTAGAGTATTAAAATTGATGACAATTAAAGCAAAACTCATTATTCATTTTTCAAAGAGCCTATTATTAAAATATTAAAAGCATAAACTTGTCTAGGATTTATATTTAAACACACAAGGACATTATATGATCTTTGTCATTATATGGCTCTTAGAATTTATAAATTAACTATATATTTTTATATAGTTATAATATAAATTGCATCATTAATTTTGGTTTAGGAAAAGATAACAATTGATCATATAAAGGGATAACATTTACAATATGGGTATTACAAAGAGTAATAATCTAAAATAGTGACAAGAAAGCCACATTAGGTAATAGTTAAAAATAAAGTTTCTAAGGTCATAGACACTTTAGTTTGGTTTAATATCATCTTTGCCACTTATTCCTATTTGATCTTTGATAAATTATTTAACACCTCTGAGCTTGAGTTTACTCATGTGTAAAATGGGGATATTAATAACAAATGAGAGTATGAAGATTCTATAATAAAAAACATTAGAAGAATATTCAAAGCTACAAAAATTGTACAAAGAATTCTCATTAATTCATAATCAATAATGAATCACTGTGTACCATCATTAACCACAGAAGAAAATAAAGCCCTTTAAACAACTCTAGATCTAATGAAATGTAAAAAACAAACAAACAAAAAAAAAAACTCTCTTATTTATTGTCTCAAAATCAGTAGCTGCTATGAACAAACATGTTACTTCCCTACTCTGAGGACAGTATGCTTCCCACTGGTTATATACATAATAAAGATAATTACCCACATATTAAAGAAGCTATTTGTGTCAGGCTACTAAACTCCCTTTCTTCTCATTTGAATATACTCCTCCGGAGAGACTTCTCTAGGAAATATCAATTATGCATTTTCTGTACCTTTATCTATATTTGCTTTCTTTTTTTTCTATTTTATGATGGCTAGTAAGGTAGACAATGAAGTCTTATTTTGACTACAGAAAAAAAATATTTAGTAAGTAAATATGGTTTCATTAACTGACATTTTGATAGTCTTCTCTATTTTCTTATCCTACAAGGGAAAATAAATGAGTAAATGATTAAGATTCTTAACTAAGTGAAAACTGTTTTTATGCAGATGATGACTGATGGAGAAATTAGACCAAAGTGATCAGCACAATGAAATTTACTTGTATCTTACTTCAGAAAGAAGTTGTAGGCAAATGTTTATTTAGAAAAGTATATAACCTGAGTATATATAAGTAAATAAAGTTAAATTAGGTATTGAGATTAATAAATGAAAACATTTTAGAAAAATGTTTTAGTTTATCAAATGCTAACTATTTTTATCAATATAGTCAAGATGTTAGAGATTTTTTTCCTCTTGTTTCACCATCAAGACTGAATTTATATGAATATGAATAGCTTGGCACTGATTTTTATCTATTTGACTCTAAGAAATAGATATGAATAATGGAAAAAAATGCTCAGACTAAAGAACAAATTTATTTGAACAATGTCAATTTCTACCTTTTCAAAATTCAGTTTTGTGCTTAACTTTTTAGGAACTAACACCTTATAAATTAGGCTGTTGTACATTTTTCCTACTTTATAACTTCCCACTGACAAGCAATAGAAAAATACCTAGATTACAGAAAGTGGAAGTGAAGGTGTTAGTTGTTCAGTCATGTTCAAGTCTTTGCGATCTCATGGAAATATATAGCTTGTGAGGTTTCTCTGTCCCTGGATTCTCTAGGCCAGAATACTGGAGTGGGTTGGCATTCCTTTCTCTAGGGCATCTTCACAACTCAGGAATGGAACCCAGGTCTCCCACATTGCAGGTGGATTCTTTACCAGCTGAGACACCAGGGAAACCCTCCTAGGAGAGTATCTGACCCAAAGCTTTTATTATATGCCAAATGGAAATGATCTAAAATGATGTTTGATTATTATGCTTTTGATTTCCTAATGATTGCACATATGGACCCTAACTGGGCACATATGTATAAACATTTTATGGTGTATTCCCAATTCCTCATTTATTACTTAACATTTCTCTATATTTATATCAACAATAAGTTAAAATGCTAAACCTTCATATCAATCACAAATCAAAAAAACTTTAAAAGGACAAGTCCCCTATATTAAACTCATCACTATCTACTTCAAGTACATGTTGGAAAGAAAGTTAGCCTACAGCTTCCAATAGTTCCTTTTCAAAGTCTTCTCCTAAACTGTGAGAATGTTTCTAGTCACAATTTGATTAAAAAAAAAAATGAAAGAAACTACTAAATCCTAGTTCAATCCCTTGACAATTCTAAAGATATAGTTTTACCTAGTAAGGAAAGAGGTTTCACTTTTATTTTTTTTAACCTTACTTTATCTTGTAACTATATTTTAGCAAACCTTATATACACAGCATTAAACTAGACCCCATAAGACACCAGGGAAATAGTACAGACCATGGAAAACATGTTTTGTTATGTTATGCTTATGTAACATATACCTTTATATCCCTTTAAAAACATGAGCTATTACGCCTTAATTGTAAGTTTCCATTTTTTTAGTCATTGAGTCATGTCTGACTCTTTGCAACCCCATGGACTATAGCCCATCAGGCTCCTTGGTCCATGAGATTTCCCAGGCAAGGATACTGGATATTGGTTGCCATTTCCTTCTCCAGGGTATCTTTCCCAACCAGGGATCGAACATAAGACTCCAGCTTGGCAGATGGATTCTTTACCATTTACCCACCTTTGGAGCCTTGATTGAAGTTTACAATTCTCTAAGTGTCTGGGGGTAAGAACTTCCCAGGTGGCGCTAGTGGAAAGAACTTGCCTGTCAATGAAGGAGACATAAGAAACAAGGTCCAGTCCCTGGTTTGGGGAGATCCCCTAGTGGAGGGCATGGCAACCTTCTCCAGTATTCTTGCAGGGAAATCCCATGGACAGAGGTACCTTGTGGGTCCCTGGGGTCCCAAAGAGTTGGACACAACTGAAGCGATTTAACAGTCAAGGGAGAAAGCAATTCCTATTGTGTATCTAAACTACAATGAATTTTAAAAAATAAATAAATAAATAAATACTAGGGATAAGAGAGATATAGCTATTTAATAGGTACATAGTAGAAATGATCAAGAAAAACTCTGGGGGCTATTTCCAGGCAGAGGGAAGAGGGTCTACAACAGAGAAATTTACTCAGCTATCATGCTTTTTCTTTTCGTTTTCACTCACAATTATTTCAATCAGCCATCCATCAGTATCAATGATACTGAGAGTTTTTCTTATATGTCTTTAGTGTTTGTCATTTGTTGTTACTGTTTTAAGTTTTATGTTGTTTTTTAAAAAAGGTTATGTTTCATTTGGGGAAAGATTAGCCAAATGCAGAAGCAAAAGTTGGCACCAAAATTGGCCTTTTCTGTCTTCAAGTTTCCAAGTCCTATGAACAACATAGAGTCCTGCCATGTCAGGGAATGGACATATTTGAGAGAGAGCATGAATTTAGGTGGGAAATTAGACAGGAAAGGAGGCCTGGCCTAAAGAGAGTAGCAAATGGGTAAGAGTTACCAAGAAAAGGTAATTATAGCTTATCAAAAACACCAAAAAAAAAAAAAACCTTCTTTTTAAATGAATTGTGTAAAGTTATTATAAATTTATTCCAAACTATACAGATACTTAATTATGCAAAATAACAATGAACTAATTCCACTCTTCATTACATTAAGAGTTTGTATATATCTTTATGTCCCACTAGAATTAAAAGGGACACATTGGGTTTTTTCTTTGACAAAAGAATACAGAAAAAATGTCACAGGTTTAATATCTGAATAAAAAGTAGCATTCTTTTCATGATGGTAAGATCTTCATATTTTGACCTAAACTTCTAATAAGCAGATTGACTCTATGGAAATTGTAAGCATTTCCATGGAACATGATAATTCTCATAGAACTGATATAAGCACTTGAAATTCTGATCTGGATAAAAACATGTAGCCCAAACAACAAAGTTTAGATTGCCATCAGGAAATGAGATCAAATGTTTTCTAAAACAGTAGTTCAAAGGTCACCACAACAGGTGAAGGACTCACAATATTAGAGATTTTGGAAAACTTTGGTGAAGTCACTCAGTCGTGTCCGACTCTTTGTGATCCCATAGACTGTAGCCTATCAGGCTCCTCTGTCCATGGGATTTTCCAGGCAAGAGTGCTGGAGTGGATTGCCATTTCCTTCTCCAGGGGATCTTCCCAACCCAGGAAAACTTAAGCTATTGCATTTCTTTGCATTTAATTATTTTACAGAAAAGTAATGTTATTTAATCACACATATATTTAAAGTACTCATCATATTCAATATATGTTTTTCAAAATAGCGATGTAATACTACTGAGGGATAACTTTTCTTTCATATATGTAGAAATGCATGACATTTTCTAAAAAATGTTGAGATAAATTTTATATTTCCTTTTATTAACAAAACATACAATTCATTATCCTAGAATATCATCTATTCTATTGAATTATTGGTTTGGTGGGAATTATTTTCCTCATAAAATAATAAGATTAAAAATTACAAGTAAATCTTATTGATTAGTTTTTCAGTGATTAATTGAAATAAGTGATAAAAAATAATTCTTTGACTTTAGTAAAATATGACCTTGCATTTAGGCCTCTCCTAGGGCTTCCCTGGTAGCTCAGAGGTTAAAGCATCTGCCTGGAATGCAGGAGACCCAGGTTCAATCCCTGGGTTGGGAAGATCCCCTGGAGAAGGTAGTGGCAACCCACTCCAGTACTCTTGCCTGGAGAATCCCATGGAGGGAGGAGCCTGGTAGGCTACAGTCCATGGGGTCCAAAGAGTCGGACACGACTGAGCGACTTCACTTCAGGCTTTTTATAGTAACGAAAATGTCTAGATTAACCCTAGCTTTACCAGGCTCCCAGGGTTCAGGCCCCATAGTTATCAGCAAAGAACATGACTAAAGCCAAGAGAATAAAGGGTCAAAAACATGTCTGTCTAAAATACCTCTACCAGAGACTTTTATTTTTCTTCCCGTTCGAGTTTTCTAGTTCTCAAGACTACTATGAGCTCCTCATGCAGCCCTCCACATTTTTTTTTAAATTCCTCCAGAAGTGAAACGAAGCAGGGCCTTATGGTCCTTGCCCCACACAACCTTTACCTGCTTTTTGTCTGTGGAAAAATTTTAGCCAAAGTATAAGTTTAAGCAGAAAAATGAAACCAGGCAGAATTAAAGGAAAACAGTCAAAGGAGACTAAATAATCATAGTTTTGACATTCAGCACAGTCAAGGGCTTTTGGCTCCTTCTCAAGGGTTATAGGCAATATTTTGAGCTATGTAATGTGGACTGTCTTACAGATACTAAAACCCTTGGCCGGGGGAAAAGTTTACATGATACCAGACTGTAGCTGTGACACAAGCTGTCAGAATTTCCTGAACAAACTGACTGTGGAACAGTATTTAATCAAGAAAAGACTTGATCAAACTATGGTGCTGGAGAAGACTCTGGAGAGTCCCTTGGATGCAAGGAGACCAAACCAGTCAATCCTAAAGGAAGTCAGCTGTAAATACTCACTGGAAGGACTGATGCTGAACCTGAAGTTCCAATACTCTGACCACCAGATGCAAAGAGCTGACTCACTGGCAAAGACCTTGCTACTGGAAAAGATTGAAGGCAAAAGGAGAAGAGGGCAGCAGAGAATGAGATGGTAGGATGGCATCATGGACTCAAAGGACATTAACTTGGGCAAACTCCAGGAGACAGTGAGAGACAGGGAGGCCTGGAGTGCTGCAGTTCATGGGGTCACAAAGAGCTGGACATGACTTAGGGACTGAACAACAACAAAACAAATAAAGATGAGGCTGGTAAGACCACTGATGACCAATTTCAAAGTGACTGTCAGAACTGACTCTACTGTTTCTGTATGGAGTCTGTGTGGGCTGTCCCCAACCCCCCACCCTTGTCTGGCATCCAAAATAAACTTTCCTTTCCAGGAACCTTGCCTCTTTATTGGGTGACAGCTAGATCCCACTTTTGGTTATATAAGGAAAAGAAGAAATATTCTTCTGGGTATTTTTCTTCCTCTATAAATAAGGGAATAATTGTATTGTTAAGCTTCCTGCCACTTTCATCTTATCAAGAAACCATAATGTTAAACTTATATAGGAAAAGGTCAATTTTGTTATATTTGTGGATAATACTGCCCAGCTAAGTGTATACTGAAATAAAACAATGAGAGCCACAGAAAAATATGTTGTGTTCTCAGTTATTTTTGAAAAAAAAAAAATGACTGAATGTTCTTTTCTCAATTTTTTTTCCCCTTCTTTCACTGGTTATGTATATTTCTTCCAGGAAATGCTCAGAAGTGGGGGAAAGCAAAATTAAGTTCAATATAAATATGTATTTGACTATGTTCATTGTTACCATTGTGATATAAATTTTGTTTAGAGAAAGAAACAATGCTTCTGACAAACTGGTAGTTTGTAAACTGTGTGAATTTAAAAGATAAACATCTTTCCTAACATTGACTCATCTCCAAAAATGGAAAGTTCATGTATCTGCTTATTCAGTAAATATGCATTAAATACTTAGTATGTTCCAAGTATGCTATACTAGATTTTGCAAAGCATAAAACAAATGAGAGAAATAATGTCTACTTGCATGATATTCACAGCTGAGCAAAAGAAACACCTAGCATAGGAAATTAGTAAGTGTTACAGTATATGTGTGTGGGCTAATAAATGAGTAACCACAATGCGATGTGTTCTATAAGTCATATTTGTATTTAACGTACTGTAAATTTGCTGTGAAGGATACTGACTTATACTCATTGTACTGGAATTATTACATATAAAACCTGTTTCAAAGAGTTACAACTAGCATTAGTTCCTTCTTAATTAAAATAACCTCTGACAATTGCAATTTTCCACTCTTCATGAAGGGTCTTGAACGGAGGATACTTTCCATGACTACATTTTGCTGTTTTAACGCTTAGTATTTCTTGCATTACAGATTGAGAACAATCATAATTAATATTTTAAAAGAAAGTCACAACATAATTTCATGGATTTATTTTAAACTTTTCAGAACTTCTTATTAAATAGTGCAAAGCATTGTTCAGTATCTCTCTTAAGCTGAATAGAAATAATCATAGCCAATTTTAACTGAATAATGAACATGTGCCAGCTTCCATGATAACCATTTTATATGTATTTTTAATTTCTTAACAACCCTGCAAGACAGAAATTATTATTACCTCTCTCATAATATGGAAAGTAAGATTCAGAGAGGCTAATTGAATCAGTTCCTGGGATCATTGACTTTAAGGCCTGTGCTTCTTTTACTATAGAGGTGCCAACCCACAAAACCCCTAAAAGAAAGAATCCATTTCATTCCAAGCATAACCTCCAAATGGGATTGTGTTTTCAGCTACATGCTGAACAACAAAACATACCTCACCTTACACTTACACCGATCTTACAATCCTGAAATGCTGTGGAAACTGTTAGTACACAGTATACCAAATTTAAGTGAACCAATCTGTCTAATTGTCCAGCTTTTTTTCCCTAAATTTTAAGAAGGTAAATAGACCATTAAAAAAACATACCTCACCTTACACTTACACCGATCTTACAATCCTGAAATGCTGTGGAAACTGTTAGTACACAGTATACCAAATTTAAGTGAACCAATCTGTCTAATTGTCCAGCTTTTTTTCCCTAAATTTTAAGAAGGTAAATAGACCATTAAAATAAGAAAGCAGACAACCTTCAAAATGCATGCAGTTATATAAATATTAACTGTGTGTGATCAGTCATGTCCTACTCTTTGTGACCCGGATGGAACCAACCAGGATCCTCTCTTCATGGGTTTCTCCAGGCAAGAATATCAGAGTGGGTTGCCATTTCCTCTTTCAGGATATCTTCCTGACCAGGATATAGAACCTATGCCTTCTGCAGCTCCTGAACTGGCAGTGGATTCTTTACCACTGAACCACCAGAGAAACCCAAGTTCCAATATATATTAGGTGGGGAAAAGTTCCTTCAAGTTTTTTTAAATTTTGGCCAACCCAATACATTTTTTAAATTTGAGAATCTGATGTTTAAATCATTTTTTTTAAAGTTAGAACTGTCTTAAATAATGAGTACTGCAGTGAACATTGGGGTACACGTGTCTCTTTCAATTCTGGTTTCCTCGGTGTGTATGCCCAGCAGTGGGATCGCTGGGTCATAAGGCAGTTCTATTTGCAACTTTTAAAGGAATCTCCACACTGTTCTCCATAGTGGCTGTACTAATTTGCATTCCCACCAACAGTGTAAGAGGGTTCCCTTTTCTCCACACCCTCTCCAGCATTTATTGCTTGTTGACTTTTGGATCGCAGCCATTCTGACCGGTGTGAAATGGTACCTCATTGTGGTTTTGATTTGCATTTCTCTGATAATGAGTGATGTTGAGCATCTTTTCATGTGTTTGTTAGCCATTCATATGTCTTCTTTGGAGAAGTGTCTATTTAGGACGCTGGAGCCGATTATACAGAGTGAAGT